>JAXGGA010003859.1:0-96222 GCA_038373865.1 Uloborus plumipes
CAAAAACAGCACGTGGCAGCATAAGTAGATGAACAACTGTATCGGAATGCATAAAAAAAACAAACAAAGAATTGTGCCTGAGCCTTTTTGGACAGAGTGTCCCAAATAAGCCAGATTTTAATGTGAAAAGCAGCATATTTATCATCGTGACTAAAAAATGAATGGTACTTTCTTTGATAAAAATTATTAAAATTGGGATGGCCTAGATGGATTATAATTTTTTTCGCGGGACTTGAGAAATATCCAATGATCATATGCTGTGCTACTTTTACCAATAAAATCTGGCTTATTTGGGACACTCTGTCACTCAACACTTGCTGTAGCTAATTTACCGTGAATTCACATAAAAATGCTTCCGGATCTTTCTGCTACATTTACAATTCTAAAATGTGCATTTAAAGAAGTTCTTTAATGTTTTATCAATGTGTAGGAAGATGTGCGAAAGTATTTATGGAACGTTATTTCAGAATTTTAAATTTTATTATTGCTAGTTTTACAGTTTATTACTGTGCATTTTACCGTTTTAAACTGGAACCTCTGCGGTCAGTATGCCTGTTGCTTTTGCAGTAATAAACTGTAAACTTGCTAAATTTACAGTAATAAACTGTAAAATAGCTAGTTTTACAGTAATATACTGTAACATAGCTAGTTTTACAGTAATAAACTGTAAAATAGCTAGTTTTACAGTAATAAACTCTAACAGTAATAAACTGTAAAATAGCTAGTTTTGCAGTAATAACCTGTAAAATAGCTAGTTTTACAGTAATAAACTGTAACAGTAATAAACTGTAAAATAGCTAGTTTTACAGTAATAAACTGTAACAGTAACAAACTGTAAAATAGCTAGTTTTACAGTAATAAACTCTAACAGTAATAAACTGTAAAATAGCTAGTTTTACAGTAATAAACTGTAACAGTAATAAACTGTAAAATAGCTAGTTTTACAGTAATAAACTGTAAAATAGCTAGTTTTAAAGTAATAAACTGTAACAGTAATAAACTGTAAAATAGCTAGTTTTACAGTAATAAACTGTAACAGTAATAAACTGTAAAATAGCTAGTTTTACTTTATTACGGTGCATTTTGCAGTTTTAAATGGAAAACTTTGACTTTAGTATTATACTGCAAAAACAACTTTTTTTTTTTGCCGTGTAAATTTCAACTTGACTCCTGTTTAATATATTTAAATTGTCATAAAAAAGATTTTTTATGTGAACCGGAAAATATGACTGGGGATAAAAAATACACCAAATGCTGAATATATATAGCACATTTAAAAGTTGTCTTCTCATCAAAATGTTTTCAGCTCAGAAGAGAACTAAAAGCAAGCTTGCCCATCGATTTGCCAGTTGAATGTTTGATGTACTTTCTTTTACAACTTTTTAAGTGCTTCTTTGCATTTCTAGTCTCTTCGCTGGTAAAATGACTCCCGTTAGACGCTTTTATCTTTTTAGGAACAATAAAACAAACCATTTATTATTGTGCGTTAGTGTGTCTGGCTCGCTTTTATTTGAAGGAAGTACTCAAATAGTAGTTAGCATATTTTGTCGTACATTAACACGAATTAGTTAACATTGCAACTCACGGATAGTTAATACACAGAGATAAATAGGAAATTATTTGAATGTTTTACAGTGTGAAGTTTCATACCTTATCTACTTTTCTTTCAAACTCTAATAAGTTTAACGGATACATCTCAGTCCAAGAGTTTGCATAGTATTTCGAGACTTTAGCAAAAGTTCAACAAAATAAATAAAAAATTAATAAAGGAATAAAAAAAGAGATGTTACTAAACATAAAATGAATCAAAAAATAAATACACAAACAAAATTCGAACATAAACTTAAATGTACATAAATAAATCAAAACAAATAAATAAAAAATCAAATGAATTTTAAAAATCAAAATAAAAAATAAATCAAAATTTTAAAAATAAAGCAACTTTATTTCAAAAAAAATAGTTAGGCTGTGTGTGCGTAAACGTACCATGTAACTTTGAGAAATAAAATATGTTAGAAAAGTAAACTTAAGAAAGGTTTTGATGCGTACAGTACATGCCAGTTCGGATGATCACTTTATCAAAAGATGTTTTGTTAGATATTTTTGATGTTTTTTTTGAAATTCCAGTTAGTTTTTCTTTTAAATGTGGTTACAATTACTTAATTATGAGTAAAAATTGGGGTATTTATAACCACCGACCCGCAAGTACTGTACTTTAACACAAGCAGATAATAAGCCAAAATGGAAAAAGACACCCATGAGCTTATTTATTAGTAAATTTCAACTACCGCTGTAATTTTTAACAGGACCTCTAACTTTACATGAACATTTGGCGAACTTATTTTTTGAAGAATTGCACCATTTTTAGAATTGTTTTGAACATAGATATTTTTATCTAACAATTATTTAAAGGTCTCTGAGGCAAAATACATTCATAAACCTCAATAAACAAATACTATTCAAAACTTTTTTCAAAATCCTGAACGAGTTTTTCAAAAATGAAACTGGTCACATTTGTCCAGTGTCCATAACTACCTAGCCTAAATTTTCACTTGTTGTAAAATGATCGCTTAAAATTCTAAGACTAATTTGTGTCATTCTTACTACCTTCAATAGTTATCATTTTTTGTAACTATGATTATGACTTACAAGATTATTGCAAAAAAAAATTATTTTTAGAATATTTATCATTTTAATATAAAATCATAAACCCTGTTGGAATAAAAAATGTAAATCAGAATTCAAAAACAAAGTCCAGAACGTGGTTAGCATCGGAGCATACTATCGCTTACTATACCAGATAACTAGATTAGATGTTGTCCAAATATTGACCTGATAGTAGCTTCCAGTACAGCTCTGATATCCTATATCGTGCCCCTGGGGATTTATGCAACAAAATGGGCCACATGGAGAGGAGAAATACAACGATGGGAAAGATAAATATTTATGTTCTATTATCTATGCAATAATGTACTTGTTGTAGAAACTATTATTATTAGTTTATACGGGGATGACAGCAAGTACTAAAGAGAAATGAAGCGGCAAGTGGATAAAGGTGGTATGTGACAACTCTGCAAACACTTGGATGAAGGTGAAAAGGTAATAATTTTTTTAAAGCTTTATCTAGAAATTTAAAAAATTGCTCACATATCATTTTTATTCACTTGCCCCTTCAATTGTGTTTGTGAGTTAACGCAATTAAACACACACTAATTTGAATTTGTGTAAACCGGCGAAATTCAAATGTCACATATCACCTTTATCCACTTGCCCATTCAAATGTGTTTGTGAGTTAACGCAATTAAACACACACTAATTTGAATTTGTGTAAACCGGCGAAATTCAAATGTCACATATCACCTTTATCCACTTGCCCCTTCAATTGTGTTTGTGAGTTAACGCAATTAAACGCACACTAATTTGAATTTGTGTAAATCGGCGAAATTCAAATGTCACATATCACCTTTATTCACTTGCCCCTTCAATTGTGTTTGTGAGTTAACAAAATTGAACACACACTAATTTGAATTTGTGTAAATCGGCGAAATTCAAATGTCACATATCACCTTTATCCACTTGCCCATTCAAATGTGTTTGTGAGTTAACGCAATTAAACACACACTAATTTGAATTTGTGTAAACCGGCGAAATTCAAATGTCACATATCACCTTTATCCACTTGCCCCTTCAATTGTGTTTGTGAGTTAACGCAATTAAACGCACACTAATTTGAATTTGTGTAAATCGGCGAAATTCAAATGTCACATATCACCTTTATTCACTTGCCCCTTCAATTGTGTTTGTGAGTTAACAAAATTGAACACACACTAATTTGAATTTGTGTAAATCGGCGAAATTCAAATGTCACATATCACCTTTATCCATTTGCCCCTTCAAATGTAATATGGAATTGAAGGAGAAGACTTTGTTTTAAAACCTTTAATTTTTTTTCTTAATGAAACTTCTTTATTTCTGTAATGTGTTACGCAATGTTTGTTCCCTAGTATATATTTTTTCAATTAGTATTTTCTAGAAAAAAACTTCATTTGTTACTAGCAAGTTACATTTTTAATAAGCTGTTTTTGACCTCAATCCTAGCAAAATAATTTCCGGATCAATATGTTTTTGCACTTTTTCAAATTATACACTGTAAAAAAGGAATGTTGTTTTTACGCTATAATACAGATACTTTTATAGTAATAAACTGTAAAAAATCTAACTTTTCAGTAAGAAACTGTAAAATTGTTAACTTTGCAGTACTAAACTGTAAAATTGCTAATTTTACAGTAATAAACCGTAAAATTACTACTTTTACAGTAATAAACCGTAAAATTACTACTTTTACAGTTTATTATCGTGCATTTTACAGTTTTAAGCTGGAACCTTGGCTGCCAGTATTATACTGTTGTTTTTGCAGTATAATATTACTAAATTTTACGGTAATAAACTGTAAAATTGCTAACTTTACAGTAATAAACCGTAAAATTGCTACTTTTTCAGTTTATTACTGAGCATTTTACAGTTTTGTATTGGAACCTTGGCTGAAAGTATTATACTGTAAAAATAACAGTTCCTTTTTTTGCAGTGTATACATTTTTTTTTACGACTAACTGATTTTTAGGGTTCGTTTTTAAAAGGAACAAATACTGTCCATTCCACGGAAAAATACATTTAATTCTGCGCATGACAGCTCCATAATTTCTTTTTAAAGTAGCATTTAAAAACGAATAAAAAGCAAATTTTTGGATTAAAAATCACTGTGATTTTATAGGTAAAATAAAAGTCTCTATTACACATTTTGAAATGAAAGATATAGAACTACGTGCAGGACAAACTGTTTATTTTTCAGTTTAATGACCCAAACGCAAATTATTCAAATACTTTTTAACTATTATAACTCATAATTCAAACCAAGAATAACTAAATCGTTTTACTTTGGCAAAACTACCGGGGAAAAATTGCATGACTAGAATATATTAATTTAGAAATGTGTGTTATTCAGTAGAAAATGAAAAAAAATCCCTTTCCTCTAAATTTTTTCAACCATTTAAAACAAAGCCTCACGAATATTCTCGTTATAATATTTTTATAAAAAAATCTCAGTTGATTAAGAAAATCCCATTATAAAACATGCAACAGTTATTTAAAGGCGTTGTCACGCCATCTTTCTGTAATTTAGCTCATTTTTGAAAAAAAAAAATAAACTTTGATATTACCTCTTAAGTTTTTTTTAACAAGTTCTGTTCTTATTTTGCTTTCCAATAATTGAAGTTTTCTTTGTTTCATTAGAGTAAACCTCCTTTTCACCTGCTTAGTTTGCTAATGGTTAAACATTTGGCTTTAAATTGCAGTGAAAAATGTTTAGCACGAAAACGTTTATAATATGGGAATTGGTTTGCAAGAAATAATACTACCTTCGATAACAGATATTGTGACGTGCTCAACTTTTTTTTTTGCGTTCAACGAAGTAAGAAATATCTAAAAGCAAAGCAATTTCGCTTTAGGAACGTTCAAATGCTGCTTGTTTTCTGGATTCCCCCCACCCCCCTCCCGAATAGTAAGCAATTCAAATTTTTACCACAAATTCCCTGTACGTATTGAGGACACATCGTCGCTTTGGAAGAATAACGCTACAAGTTAAAAAAAATCGAAAAATGATATTTTTATGTCATTTTGTTCAGAAAAAATCGCTCTTTATGATGAACAAGGTTACAACTCAAAAGTGTCAAAAATATCCGTCATTATAAAAAAAAATATCCGACAAAAATATCCGTCAAATTTAAATTTCGTCATTAGTTAAAATGCCATTGAAGTCAATCACGCTACATTAGAAAATGATTAAAATGCGGTTTTTTAATGCTAGTTTAATTAAAATAGTCGCAATAGGTTTGAGCACAAGCGCGATAGAAGTTAGTTTCTGAAAAGTTAAAAATTGCTCTCCTGAAAAATGGGCTTTTTTGAGTTGCAGCATTGTTCTTCCAAAGCGACGACATGTGTTGTTGTTGTCGTCTTATGCCAGCCAGGCTGACAGTTTGTGGTGCGCTGTTTCCATTTTCCAACTGTACCATTATTTGATTGGAAGTTCGACTTCCACTATACACACATGGCACCTGGACCCGCTTTATAGGGTGGGCAACCATTCAGAGCTCGACAACGCATTCACACAAGGAAGAAGAAAGGACAGGAGAGGGAAAGCAAATCCATGCCCGAGACGGGATTCAAGCCGGAGAATATCCCATCCGTGTCAGACCTTCTCTGACCACAAGACAAGGTGGCCGGCGGGAATATATGTGAACACATGAATTTAGAAAAGAGTGTGAGTTGCTAGAAGGGGCAGATACAGTCTCCAGTTTTGACAGGGGTCATTATCGAAGGGGAGGGGGTCAAAGCGCCATTTTTCGGATCAAGGAGGGGAGTTTGGGGTCGAACTTTTCTAAACAAAGCTAAAAATGCAATTCTACGACATATTTGGTAGTTTTGGCGAGGGAGGGGGAAAGCCGAAAAATGAACAAATTTCCAGTCTGTTCGTTTTGAAAAATGTAATTATCTTAACCATTTCCCTTGGGGGTCACGTGGGTCTAGAGGTAGAGTACTCTCCTTGTAAGCAAGTGGTCGCGGGTTCGAATCAATCCCTGCCCATGGATGTTATTTCATCCTTTCTGTGCCGTAAATCTGTCCTGTGTTTGTCAGGAGGCAAAGCGCATAGCACGCAGTCCTCATGTATGTTGAAGCCGATGGCTTCTGGAAGAAAAAAAACTATTTAAGCCCCATATTTCCTACAACGAGAATTTCTTGTGTTAACGTTTGGAAGTGGTGTAATTTTCAATTTCCTTAAAGTTCTTGATTGAATTACAACAAGGAAAAAAGTCAAATAGTAGGACTCGATATAAGATTGAGTTTAATACAGATGTAAAGATTGTGTTTTGTTTTGTAGAAGTGTTTTAGAAAATTTAGAAATGAGCTCAGGACTAGTGTCTTCTAGTCATAAAGATACTAGATTACATAACGATTTGAGATAAACGTCAGGTTTGGGTGAAATGAGATAATAAGCTTTCTTAATTACTCTAACACGTGCATGCTAAACTTAAGTTAATTTTGGGTCTATTATAATAAATGCTTTTAAATTTTTTTCTTTTGGTAACGTAGACAAGAAAAAATTAATAAAATTCGGATATCCTTAATTTTTTTCTTTCTACTGCACATTTTTACGTTATTGCGAAACTCGTAAAACAAGAATGTATCTTTCTTTTTGATATCCTTATAGTTTTATGAGAAAAAAAGTATGTACAAGTTGTTAGCAATTTAGTTTTCTGATTAAATTCTGCCTTTTTTACCCCAATGCCAGCACCAAAATGCTCAACCTTTGCAGCTCTGTTACTTTTTATGTGAATTTCTTGGTAGTCCTTTTATATTTTCATTTGTTATTTTCATTTTCGGAGTAGATGAAACGCTGGCAGATTACTTTGAAAAAAATTATCGACATAATCTCCTCATTCTTTAAACTTTCTTTTTTCATTTTAGAGTTCTCCGATAAAAGACCGAAAAGGCAGAAAGAAATACGTAATGAATTTATTACGTAAAAAGAGGTACTACAAATTACTTTTTCAGGCAGTTCTCAATCCCTGTTGATTTCCGATGAACTCATTGAAAGGTTTAAACTAATTACATAAAGTTAATGTTTATCATTTAATTATTATTATTATTATCATTATTATTATTTTTTACATAGATGCTTACAAGAAATATAATGTTTGAAATAACGAAACTTATGATTCTTTTCATTTAACCCATTAATGCCTAGTGTCCCTTTTTAGGGACGGTCCAAAAACGGGTCTGAATTTCCCCAGAATGAGCATTTCAACCAAATAATAGCGTTCAATGAGTACCTTGGTATTGTTTCAATTCGTTATTAACAGATTGCAGCACATAACATTGTAAAGTGTGTTCTGTAGCAGTTTTAATATGATCTTTATCAAAAATGACATCGTTCACAATCTCAAGAAAAAAAGCTAAGTTTTCAAAGTTATTCCCAGCTTCCCAGTTTTGTTAATTGCTGATTTTATTTCTTCTTATAAAATGTCTTTTTAAATATTATCGTAGGCAGAAAACAATTTTAGTAAACAAAGTATGTACCCTCTGGGGTCTATCGTAACTTTTAAGGTACGATTTTTCTTTCCTTAATAAAAAAGTACATTTTTACATTATTTTTTTTTAAATTTTTTTCCCGTCTATTAAACACAGTTTGTGAGATATATAAAATATCACACAAACAAGTGAGAGTATACAAAATATCTTTAGAAAAAAATGTCAGGCATTAATGGGTTAAGTTCCTGTTTTGTGCATGGACTGTGGAAGGACAAGGACTTCTATAAAATTCAGCTGCATTTTGAAGATTTCAAGAAACAATTAGATTTTAGCTCCGTAATGGACGTATCTTACAAAATTGATCCGTTGCGGAGAAACTACTATTATTTTAATATTTTTTTCTAAAAATCTTCAAAATGTATCTGCATTTTATGGTAGTAGAGACCCAGGTCCGTCATATTTCAAATTGCAAAATTGCTCAAATTGAGGCGTAGAGTTAAGATATTAAAAGTTTGAAGTGAAAAATACAAATTTCAACTTTTCATAAGGGCCCCAGGTCCCATAAATTAGGTTTAGGAAAAAAATCTAAATTGAAGAGTAATTCCAACTCGAAAAGTTAAAAAGATTTGAGAATAAAACTAGAGGAGACATTAGAGTACAAAATTTTACGAGGCCAAACAGAAAATGAGATAGGAACGTATCGCGCTTTCAGTAGAATGACTGTTTGTCATTCTACTGAAGCCGTTAACGGGTATATTTTCCACCAATACGTGCAATAAGCAGCGAGTGTAAAAGGTTGTAAGTCACATAACGCAGCGTTTAATATCTCGGTGAATATTGATCGTGCTAATGTTGAATGTTTTGTGTTCGAATTGTTTTTTATGTTCTTGATTTAAGTAAAAGAAGTTGAGGGAAGTAGGAACCATTTTCAAGTTCCATTTCATATTCTTTTAGTTAAATTTTTCTTTTCACTTCATTTTGAGCTTTTTTGCCATTGGACTACAAAAATTGAACTGTTGTTTTTAGAGTATGATTCAGGCAGCCGAGGCTCCAATTTAAAACTGTAAAATGCACAGTAGTAAACAGTAAAACTAAAAATTTTACAGTTTCTTACTGTAAAGTAAGAAATTTTACAGTTTATTGCCGTAAAATTTAGCTGAATTATTCTATAAAAACCACAGTATAATACTGGCAGGAGGTTTCAGTTTAAAACTGTAAAATGCACGGTAATAAACTGTAAAATTAGAAATTTTAGTTAATTACTGTAAAATTAGCAATTTTACAGTTTAGTAATGTAAAGTTAGCAATTTTACAGTTTTTTACTGTAAAATTAGCAATTTTTACTTCCTTTTACGTAGTAAAGGAGGTATTGTGATCACGAAAAAAATTTCACTTAAATTTCGGTCTAAATTTTGACTTTTCTTACCCCCGAATGAATGTCGTGTAGTTTTTTCGATCTATCAGCACGTGCATATGTACCTAACAATATACAAACAGCCGAAAAATTCATTTCGACCATCCTCGAGTAAATTACGAAGAGTTTTCTCGTGACGTCTGTATGTACGTATGTATGTGCGTATGTATGTGTGTCGCATAACTCAAAAACTGTATGCCGTAGAAGCTTCTGGTTTTTTATGTAGGCTCTGAGGGGGGTCTAGTTATGCACCTCACCTTGTGGTTGCATTTGAATAATCCGAAGGGGTTCTTTTACCCCTTTTTTGGGTAAATCAATGTTAATTTCAATGCAGATTAAGTAATATGATTTGGCGCTACCGCTTGGCGATATATCGCCAAGCTTTTAGTCGGCATTTTCCGCCAACTTGGCGACAAATTTGGCGAAAAAATGATGTTTTTGAATTTGGATTCAATTTGGCGCTCTTAGCGATATTTTGTGAAAAATTCACTGAATCATGTTAAAATCGGCGATATTTAGAAAATGAAACATTGTAAAACATTATTTTGCATTGATTGGTGACAAACTAGAGTGTAAATGTTTGAATTGTTATCTTGCTCACTCCAAGGCACTATTTTAACACTTAAGGCATCTATTATGGAATTTAAACGTAAAAGGAAGTAGTGTGGCGTTCACATCAGATTTTTACAGTTTATTATTATAAAGTTAGCTGTATTATACTGTAAATACAACATTATTTTTTTACAGTGTATGCATCTAAGGCAAAGGGTTGCGAAAATAAAGGTCCTGCAGCTTAAGACGGAACACTCTGTATAAACAAAAGCGTCATTAAGATTTTAAAAACTTCTGCTAATTGTATAAGTTGCTCAATTCATTTGCACGGGTGCAATATTTTTACACATATATTTGCTCTTCTTTCTCGCAACTTCAAACTTGGGTTTTTAATTGCGATTTGTTCAAATACAACGAACCCTTCAACAGATACTATATCAACTTTCTGAAAAATATTTTTGGATTTGAAAAATAATGTTTTTCTCTTGCTGCGGGCAACACATAAAAAGCTTAAGTTCTTTAATACAACAATTTATTTTTAAAACATGATACTTCATATTATGATAATAGTTTCTTACAATCGGAGATTTAGAAATTAAAAGTCGAAGTGCGAAATTCGAAGAATAAAGTGCAAATATATGCATAAAATTGTCTCATTTCCACAAAGGAATTGGTCAAAGGAATAAATTTCAAGTCTTACCCAACATTTTTTTCTTATTTTGAACACTAATAATGATACTGCGCACTAACTATTAAATACAGGGTGCAGCAGAGAAACTTGCTGATTTTAATTGGATGCTAATTAGCAAGGAGTGGTCAGAAAGGAATGGGGAGAGTCTAATTTTAAAGAAGAGGTCCTGAAGTTTTGTTATCTTACAATTTAGTTGTAGTCATGCGTTGGACAAAGGAGAAACGAGCGTTTGCCGCCAAGGCTTACTTTTCAAATAATCTTTCGGTGGTCGCCACTCAACGTGCCTTCCGAACTCGACTCAAAATTCATCCCGAGGGTCCAATTCCTGGCCGGGACTCGACTGTTTTATGGATGAAAACATTCAGAGAATGTGGGAGTGTGGCAAAAAAAGGCAGAGGACGTCAATAGATTTCCAGAACTCCAGAAAACGTCGAGAAAGTGAGGGAATCGTTTTTGCGCTCTCCCAGGCGTTTGGCGCGTAAACACGCTGCTGCTCTGGGAATTTCTGATTGCACACTAAGACGAATCCTTCACAACGAATTCCAGTTTCATCCCCACAAATTTGCTGTGGTTCAACCGTTGAGTCATAACGTCTCCTAGAGAAGTGACGTACCGTGGCCGGCGCGCTCCCCCGATTTGACACCCTGCGACTATTTTTTATGGGGATATCGATCGTTTACAGCCACAAGCCCCGAACCCTGCAACACCTGAAGAATAACATCCGGCTAAATATCGCCAACATCCCAGTCGATATGCTTTAAAAAGTGGAACAAAACTTCAAATCTAGGGTATATCAGTGCATCATTAATGGGGGCCGCCATTTTCCCGATGTAATTTTTAAAGCTAGTTAAAATTAAAATTCAGAGTGAGTACAATCTACACTGAAGTGACAAAAGTCATGGGATAGCAATATGCAAATTTTCAGATGGCAGTAGCATCGCATAGAACAGGTATAAATGCGCAGTGCTTTTACAGAGCTTTCATTTCTGTTCAAGTTATTCATGTGAAGAGGTTTTAACGTGATGATGACCGCACGACGTGAATTAACAGACTTTGAACGCGGAATGTTAGTTGGAGCTAGACGCATGGGTCATGCCATTTCGGAAATCGTTAGAGAATTCAACATTCCCAGATCCACTGTGTCAAGAGTGTGCCGAGAGTATGAAATTTCAGGCATAACATCCCACCATGGACAGTGCAGTGGTCGACCGCCTGCACTTAAAGATCGAGACCGGCGACGTCTGCAAAGAGTCGTAAATTCTAACAGACAAGCAACACTGCGTCAAATCACCGTAGAAATCAATGTGGGACGTACAATGGACGTGTCTGCTAGAACTGTGCGGAGAAATTTGGATTTCTTGGGCTATTCCAGCAGAAGACCGACTCGAGTGCCTTTACTGACAGAACGACATCGCTTGCAGCGACTCTCGTGGGCACGTGAGCATATCGGTTGGTCCCTAGATGAATGGAAAACCGTGGCCTGGTCCGATGAGTCACGATTTCAGCTGGTAAGAGCCGATGGTAGGGTTCGAGTGTGGCGCAGACCCCACGAAGCCATGGACCCAAACTGTCAGCAAGGCACTGTTAAAGCTGGTGGTGGCTCCGTAATGGTGTGGGCTGTTTTTTCATGGCATGGACTTGGTCCTCTAGTGCGACTGGACCGAACATTGACTGGAAATGCTTATGTGCAGCTACTTGGAGATCACTTGCAGCCATTCATGGACTTCATGTACCCAAACAACGATGGGATTTTTATGGATGACAATGCGCCATGTCACCGGGCCACAACTGTTCGCAATTGGTTTGAAGAAAATTCTGGACAATTCCAACGAATGATTTGGCCACCTAGATCGCCCGACATGAATCCCATTGAGCATTTATGGGACACCATCGAGAGGTCTGTTCGTGCCCAAAATCCTGCCCCATCAACGCTTTCACAATTATGGACGTCTATCGAGACAGCATGGCTCAATATTCCTGCAGAAGACTTCCAACGACTTGTTGAGTCCATGCCACGTCGAGTTGTTGCACTTCGCCGGGCAAAAGGAGGGCCGACACGATATTAAGAGGTATCCCATGACTTTTGTCACTTCAGTGTATATCTATAAAAATGAGTGTATGTATATATACTTGTTCTCTATACAAATCCACAGTTTGCGTCAGATTTTCATCAAACTTGACACAGAAGTTTCTTGATGCCCTAGAATTCTCATAGGCGGGGTCTTGAAATTTTAAAAAATCTAAAAAGCTCAAATTTAAATTTTTTGTCAAAAAATGACCCTTTTATAGGAATCTAGCCTATTTATATTGTAATCGAGATAGGCCTTTTAGCATTCAAATTGATGAAATTTAAGATTTTTAAATATGAGTATTTTCCAACAATGATTACGATTAAAGTAATGAATTTTCAACTTAAGGCTCACCTATTTCCTTTTAGCATTGAAATAAGTAAAAAACAATCATAATTCATGTGGACTTTATAAAAAGAACCACGGATTTGAATTTCAAATTTGCAATGCGACGACAGTTGCGTCTGGAATGGAGATAAGCCTTCAGAACGAGAAATAGATTTATTTCTGAGTTATAATAATTTTTACTTTGTAGGTGGGAACAATTAATAGAGAAAAGTTGATATTTTAAATTTGGCGGGTGAAATTGGTGCAATTTTTTCACTTCTATGTGCATATATTTCATGCCAGTGGACGCGGCAAAGCACAATCTTTAATTTTCACCTTTTGATAAGACTGTATTTTCTGTAAACGTTTAACTTTCTGTAATATTTTAGATTTTTTCAAAGTTTGTACCTAAGAGACAGATTGATGCAAATTATTTTATACCCATATGAATAGAACTCTTTCAAACTTTTTTTTCTGAATGCTGTGTTGTATTAATAAGCATCCGGGCAACGCCGGGTATTAAGCTAGTATCTTATAAAAAGAAATAAACTGATGCATGAAGTATTTTTCCTTTTATTGACTTTTCAAATCAGCAAGTTTCTGCACCGCATCCTGTAGCATAAAAAAATCTCCAGTAAAGATTTTAGGACTACCTAGTAAATTTTTGAATACATCAAATGCGAGTTTTACCCAGAATTTTTCTCATTTTTTTAAATACAAATTATAAATCTAAGCACTAAAAACATGATATTATAATCCCCATAGAATATTCCAAAATTTGTCAAAAAATTTGAAAAGGTACAAATTGCAACTCTTACCCAACCTTTTTTTTCTTTTTTACTATTCATTCTTACAGTATGTACTATTATAAGATAGTATGACGATTTCCCCACTTGCTGCTGAATTTGAAGTACATAAAATGTAAGTCTAGCTCAATACAGATTGTAAAACTACGCACTATTTATACAATATAAATAAGACTTGATAAAAATTTTAAAACTTTCTGCTGAACTTGAAAGAAGATAAAATGCAAGCCTCACCCAGCCTTCCCCCCTTTTTTATTACTAATTAAACAACTACGCATTAATTATAATATTATGAATAAAGCCTTCAAATGATTTTAAGATTTTCTGTTGAATTTGTACAGATATACAACGCAAGTTTTGCTTAAACTTTTTCTCTCTTTTTTTAATACTAACTATGCGACTACGCAATAATTATTAAGTATTATAAAAACGAAAGCCTTTTGAAAATTTTAAAACTTTCTGTTACCTTTGCAAGAAGAGAAATTTAAGTTTTTTCTAAAAAAATATTTTAATACTTAATATACGACTGCTCATTCATAAGATATTATAAACATTGCACTCCTAAATATAAAAACAAACTATCTGCTAAATTTTTAAAGATATATTGTGGCAAGATGCAAATGCCCAACATTTCTCTTTTTCAAAACAGAAATAATTTTACTGTGTATTAGATATAAGATATGGTAACTAAAGACTTGAAAAATATTCAAAAACTTTCTTCTAAATTTTTAAGGAGAAAAACATAAATCTTGCCCTACGCTTTTCTCTTTTGTTTTTAAAATGTGATTATTTGACTGCGCACTAATTATAAAATGTGGTAACTGAATTCGTGATAAATATTTTAAAACTTTCTGTTAATTTGTAAGGAGGTAAAATTTGAGTCTTGCCTGGATTTTTTCTCTTTTTTAATAGTAATTAGGAGGTCGGGTACTTGTTTTAAAAATTTTATAAACAAGCCATTATAAAGATTTTATGCTAAATACCGTAAGAATAAAAAAAAATGGAAGTCTTCCCCAAATTTTTTTCTTTAGTTTTTTTTTTTAAATACTAATTATAAGACTAGTCATTAATTAAAAATAGTAGAAGCAAAGTCCTCATAAAGTTCGCGATACTTTTTGATACATTTGTAAGGATATAAAATGCATACCCGACATTTCTACTACTCATTAATTAAAAGTTCGTATGCACCAAAGACCTTATAAAGAATCAAAACTTTCTGCAAAGTTTGTAAGGATATAAAAATGCTTTCTTACTCTTACCCAAAATATTTCTTTCTTGTTTAAAATACGAAACAAGGCACTCACTAATTGTAAAAATTATAAACTCAAAGTATTTATGAAGACTTTGCTTATAAAATAAAACAAGCAAAGTCTTCATAAATATTTTGATTTTTTTTCTTGCTAAATTTGCACGGATATAGAAATTATACCCGACATTTTCTTCTTTTCAAATACAAATTATAAGACTACTCTCTAATTATAAAATAAAGTAATCAAAGTCTTTATAAATATTTTAAGATTTTCCGCTAAATTTATACGGATGTAAAAATCTCACCCACTATTTTCTTCTTCTTTTTTTAAATACAAATTATAAGACTGCTCACTAATTATAAAGAAAAATAATCAAAGTGTTCATAAATGTTTTAAGATTTTTCGCCAAATTAGTACGGATATAAAAATCTCACCCAACATTTTTCTCTTTTTTTGGTTTTTTCTTCTTTTCCTTCTCGAAGGGGGTCGGTCCTGAAGAGGATGCTCTGGAGCCCAAAGATGATCTGGGATCAAAGATGCGGAAGAGGAGCAGGAGGACGGAGAAAAGGCGCGCAGCAGCTTTATACTCCGCGCGCCGGACAATCTGGAGCCTCGCTCTTCAATGGGTGGTCAGGCTTGTGACGTCACGGCGCGTGGGTGACCCCCCCCCGCCCCCCGGGTCGCGGTCCCCGAATTTTCTTCAGTCCCTCTGATTTGTCCTTCGCTTTGTCCTTTTCCGTCCCATTTCACAATAGACTTGTTGTGTGGGTGGGTGGGGCGTATGCGAGGTTAGGGGGGGGAGGAAGAATGCTCCGAGAATGAATCTGTTGATTTGGAATACTTAATCTTGAAAAATGGCAGCCGAAACTGTCATAAAGAGAGTTCTTCGATTTTTCAGTCGTAATGAAAATGTTTCTTGAAGAGTAATATTTTTCGAGCAAAATCAAAATTTTAAATGTTAAATATTGAACTAACCAACATTTTTCTACACTAATTGTTTGACTGTGCACTATTATAAAATATGGTTACTAAATTCATAATAAATACAGTGAACTCTCACTTATACACCGCCTCATTTATGCGCCTTTTTCACTTATACGACTATTTTGAGTGGTCCCAGCACATTCCATAGCAAATTAATGATAGTATCACTCGTTTATATGCGTCGCTCTAAAGATAAATATTTCACTTATGCGCCGAATTTTCCCTAAAATGTAAAAAAAAAATATTTTCTTCAAAAAATAAGCATTTTTCTTTATTTTTCTCTTTAATCTTTCGCCTTTATTGCTCAAGGAAGGCATTTTTTCCGCATGAACTAGAGTTCGGCGAGGGACAATTACCTATTATGGAAAGTTTTAAAGGAAACAGTTTAAATTAGGTATGCTACAATGTTTGTTTTTTCTTTATCATTTTAGTTACGTTACAGTCATTGCCAAACCGTAGTAATATATCCCTTGTCTATATGGAAACATTCTTATTCATTTTCTCATTAGAACCTACAACCTATGTTGTGTTTTAATCCTTTAAATAGGCCTTGTTCACTTATACGTCTTTCTCACTTACGCGCCTTTTTCTGTTGGTTCAAAATTCAAAACTTTTTGTTAAATTTGCAAGGAGATAATTTATAAATCTTGCCCAAAATTTTCCTCTTCCTTTAATACTAATTAAAAGGTTTAGTACTTATTTTAAAATATTACAAAAAGCCATAAATGTTCTATGCTAAATATGAATTTATGCTCGAAAAAACTCCGAGAATGAATGCGTTGATTTGAAATACTGAATCTTGAAAAATGGCATCCGACAATATCAGAAAGAGAATTCTTTGATTTTACAATCGTAATTGGATGGCATTATGCAAAAAAGGAGTTAACCCACAAAACATAAAAAAATGAGTTATCCAACTCTGATGGTAAAATATGTTGCTTTCTACATTAAGCAAAATGATTTAAGCCCTATCAGCGTTTCATGGTAACATATCATTGGTGTATTGATATAGAGCTCATGATTTTTGCCAGAGTTTGTTGACTTTAAAGCCCATTATCTCAAAATCAGGTTTTTGTGGGTTAACTCCTTTTTGCATAATGCCATCCAATTAAAACGTTTCTTAAAGAGCAACATTTTACGATTAAAATCAAATTTTTATGCAATACAGCTTAAATTGGAGCTTTTTAAAACAGGTATTTTTAACGTTTTGATAATATTAAAAATATTTTAAGAGTACAGTCGAACACCGCTATAGCGAACTCGGGATATATCATACCCCGGGGTGGAGATAACTGTTTGAATGAACTGAACTACAGTGAACTCTCACTTATATGCAGCCTCATTTATGCGCCTTTTTCACTTATACGACGATTTTAAATGGTCCCAGCACATTCCATAGCAAAATAATGGTAGTATCATTAATTTATGCGTCGCTCTAAAAATAAATATTTCACTTATGCGCCGAATTTTCCGTATAATGTAAAAAAAAAAAAAAAATTCTTTAAAAAGTAAGCATTTTTCTTCACTTTCCTCTTTAATGTTTCACCTTTATTGCTCATGGAAGCAATTTTTTCCACATGAACTAGAGTTCCGAGAGCGACAATTATCCATTATGTATCATTTTAAAGAGAACAGTTTGTAATTAGGTATGCTACAATTTTTGTTTTCTCTTTTTTATCATTGTAGCTACGTTACAGTAATTGCCAAACCGTGGTAATATGTCCCGTTTCTAAAGAAATATTCTTATTCATTCTCTCATTAGAGACAATGTTGCGTTTTAGTCCTTTAAACAGGCATGTTCACTTATGCATCTCTCTCACTTATGCGCCTTTTTTTGTTGGTCCCTTGGGCCGGCGTATAAGTGAGAGTTCACTGTAATTCAATTTCAGACGCTTGTAACGATCCCCTATTTCTTTTTTTAGGTGAGTTGGTATGGAATCATTCCCTTGCACTGACTTTCGGTACACAGCAAAAAATAAAGTGTTGATTTTACAGTATAATACTGGCAGCAGAGGTTCCAGTTTAAAACTAAAATGCACAGTAATAAACTTAAATTAGCAGTTTTAGAGTTTTTTACTACAAAGCAGCAATTTTACAGTTTATCACTGTAAAATTACCCATTTTTAAGAGTTTGTTACGGAACTACTTTGATATACACCCCCTCCCCCAAATTAGAAATTTGGCGACTATTTTTTTCGCGCCAAGCAAAATTCCTGTTTTTGTTGTTGCCACAAAAAAATTGTTGCCGCAAAACTTAAAAAAAAAAAACTCCAAAAATCGTATAAATACAAGAAAATATTAAGTTTGGCAACAGCAAAAAACCTAAAATGCTGAAAAAACCTAAATTGGCAACACCAAAATAAGAAACAGCAATCCTAAAAAGTCCGTAGAGAGTGCCAGATTTGGCGCGTAATTTTTTTTTTTCGGGGGGGGGGGGTATATCAAAGTTATATCTTTGTTACGATAAAATTAGCTGTTTTTTCTGGAAAAACACAACATCCATTTTTTTCAGTGCAGATTGTCTGAAGAAGCTTTAACAAACAGATTTATTTACGTTTGTGCTGTTGAATGATTTAAACACAAAATTGCTTTTGAAAACACAAGCGGAAAGTCCAGCGGTTGACTGCTAAGCATTCAGCTCGCCAAAGTACGCTTCAGACGCCAAGAAATATTTAAAAAAAATTGAAAATAAAAGTATTTTCAGGCTCCAGGCTATTTTTTTTTGCCCATTCCATCAACTTTAGTGAATAAGAGTAACATTTTTGACTGAGGGAAACTCCCCATCGTACCGGACTTTGATGTGCACTAGGGTGGGGCGAAAAATAAAAAGTTTTTCAGATCAACTTCTAATAGTTGCCAAAAGTTGTCTTTGGTGATAGTTAGCTTTAATGCAAAATTTGAGAAAAATCGGTTAATATCTTCAGGGGGCGCTGCGATCGCAAAGTTTTACCATAGCTTTGTTATGGATTTTATGGTTAAAATATCAACAAGAATGCCTTTAGCTAGTCTCTTTGCGTTTTTTTTACTCAAAGGATGTTTTCATGCATTAAAAGCATATGAAATGACCCACAAACATTATTTTATATGATATATTTATATTTAAAAAAAATCACTTTTTTTCACGTTTTTGTTTTTTTTTAAATGCTTGAAATATAAATATATCACATAAATTAATTTTTTGTGAGTTATTTCGTATGCTTTGAATGCTTGAATATATCTTAGGAGTAAAAAAAATGCAATGAGATTAGTTAACGGCATTGTTTTTTTAAAGACTTTTTCTGTACTTACTTTTGTCATGGTTTTCACCTTTTGCTTCCGGTTGCAGAGTTAAATTCAGCCGCGTGAACTTAAACGCACTTCCGCTTTATAGTGGAGTTGAGTCGAGGGCAATCATTAGCAGGACTACGACTTAAGGCCCCTATATATAGCGGCTCTACTACGACTGGAAGCTTTAAATCCGACTGAAATTGTTGGAGATAAACCTTGCAATATTAAAGCAGAAGAAGAAATGAAACGAATGAGATAAGCTGACAATCAACATATTAGGCCAGTTCAAAAATTTGCTTAGGTGACTTTTTAAAAAAGGCTAATAAGGGCTGTAGAAAATGCATTGGTAGTTCTTCAAATTGAACATTACGCTTGATGGCGTTTGACTCAAGTTGATAAATTAACAAAATTGGAAACGAAATATTCTCATGAATAAAAAATAAAGTGTTAGTGAATAGCATTTCTAACGGCGTTTGTTATTTTCTCGGTGAATTATGCTTAACGGCGTTTGTCTTCACGCAATTCTAAATAAATTTTAAAACGAAAAAACTTTGAAATAAAATATAAAAAAAAACTTTTTAAATTTAAAGACTATTTCTGTCTGCTCATTCACACTAAAAAATACGAAATAAACGGTGAAAATGCGCTTTGGGTCCCTGCTTGGCGCATTTTCAAAAAGTCGCCAATTTTTGCGTAATGTCTCTCGGAGCTTTCAATTCGCGAGACAACAAGGAAAAACGCGCCAGTTGGCGACTTTTTGAAAATGCGCCAAGCAGGGACCCAAAGCGCATTTTCACCGTTTATTTCGTATTTTTTAGTGTGAATGAGCAGACAGAAATAGTCTTTAAATTTAAAAAGTTTTTTTTTATATTTTATTCATATTTTAACTATAAAATCCCGATAAAAGCTATGATAAAACTTTGCGATTGCAGCGCCCCCTGAAGATATTAACCGATTTTTCTCAAAATTTGCACAAAAGCTAACTATCACCAAAGACAACTTTTGGCAACTATTAGAAGTTGATCTGAAAAACTTTTCATTTATCGCCCCACCCTAATGTGCACATTCTATACATTTTCAAATAATTTTGGATTGTAGAAGTAATACTTTTGAACGTCACTTGTTCAGAACAAGTTTAATAAGTAGATACTACTAGTTGTTTTTTATTTACAACCCAATGAATTCTCTTTTGATGTCCTTACTCAAAGGAATATATTATTTTGACATTGTATTGATTATAAAATACTCAAGTATTCTTTCCATTGGCATCTACTCCCACTTTCACTATACCCATTCACAGTGCCTTCCTTGCAAATAATTATTTCGGCAATTTTACTGGTCTGAAATGGAACGTCACTGCATTTTCGTACAGCTCCGAGAAAACTTCCGCAGTATCAATATTGTAAATAGGTCATCCGATGCTAAGAAAGCCTTTTCAAATATTCAGGATTAGAAGATTTTCCTCTTACTAGGAGCTTGTTGTTGGGAAAGAAAATATTTCAGCGAAATGCTTATGGGACAATTTTAGCTTTTCACAACTTTTTTTGAAAAGCAGTTAAAAACTGAGTAATGTTTTTTGTTACAAAATGTAGTTATGCCAGTTTATCCCATTTTTTGATGTATCTAAGGTGGACAGTATTTTATACTTACAATCAATTATGAAAATGTATGTATATTTGTTTGTTCCTCACACTGTTTTCGTTGGATTTTCATCAAACTTGGCGCATAGGCTCCTTGCTGCACTAGAATTCACATGGGCAATGTTTTGAATCTTTCAAAAAATCAAAAAACTCAAAATTAAAATTTTTTGTCTAAAAATGGCCATTTTCTTTCAATTTTGAATATATATAGATCAATAGAGATAAGCCTTTGAGAATACAAATTGATAAAATTTAAAACATTTAAATACGGGTATTTTCCAACAAGGATTGCGATTAACAATGAATTATCAATTTGAAGCTCACCTATTTCATTTTAGCATGAATTAAGTTAAACATAATGCAATACCGGGCAACGCCGGTTAATAAGCTAGTGCTCAATGAACATAACATAAACATATTTAAAAACTAATTAATGAACAAACAAAGCAACAAAATGTCCAGTAAATAGGGGCAGCACACATCACCTAAGAAGGAGCATTAAAAAAAAAGAAAAAAAAAAAAAGTTATGCTTTTGAAAAATAAATGATAACACCTCCTACTTTTTGTTATGATGGTGCAAATGTTTTATAAAATTGATTAGCAGGGGAATATGGGGCAAAGGGAA
The DNA here is from genome assembly GCA_038373865.1 of Uloborus plumipes. Taxonomy (NCBI): domain Eukaryota; kingdom Metazoa; phylum Arthropoda; class Arachnida; order Araneae; family Uloboridae; genus Uloborus; species Uloborus plumipes. The sequence continues at coordinate 21,711 of JAXGGA010003859.1, forward strand.
ATGTCAAATTTCTTTCAGTTTGCTATACCATCTATCGAGAAATATTTTGATTCAGTTCCTTAAAAGTTAGTTGATTCCAGTTAGAAAATAAATAGTCCTAAATATAGATAAACGAAAAAACAATACAAGTCATTTCCAAGATTTGGTACAAATATTTCGTGACTTATCAAAAATATTTTAAATTTTTATATAAGTATGAAGTCCTTGTAATTACTATTTTAAGTATTAATCGAGATCTACTGACGTCTACTGCTGTACTTATTAAGCTCATATTAGGTATGTTTTGTTTTTAAATGTTCAATGCAATTTGTCAAGGGCAAAGTGAAATTATTCATTATGTATACTATTTCCTTCATTTATTAAATCACTTGCTTACTTCTTCATGTATTGATTCATTTATTTCCTTTTACTTATTAATTCACTGATTTATTCACTTATTTTTTCTCATATACTATTCAGTATATTTGTTTATTCGTTCATTGTTGTGGTAGGTATGGGGACCCTGGGTGAAAAGTGAAAAGTCTAGCTGTCATAAGTCAACAACAATTAAATTGCTTGGAGATTTCCTAGAAAAATTAGCAAGGTGAAGGTCTGTTATTATAAACCTTGAATTTTTTGAAAAGTTCCCTGAGTTATTGCCGTGACGTGACTGCATGAAGGTTTTTGAGTTCTGCAGGAAGAGCACTGACTTTGGGCAGGAAGATTTTCTGACTTTTTCTTTGACATGCTACTAGTAGATATTAGGTACATTAGCTGCCCTCTATTTTCCAGAAATGTTTTTTCGGCTGGATTAAGGAAGGCTCCGGTTAAAAGAGTTTCAGATGATCAAGGCTCTACCTTATGGGGATCAAAAGACTACCATGCTGAGTGACTGTACTATGCTGAAAATTCTCAGTGTTCATTGAAAACACGTTTCGAATACTTTAATTCAGGTAAATTGTTCTGGGTGCCTAAATAAGAGCTAAAATGTGTTCCAAATGCACTCGTTAAAAATAGAGGGTAAGTGCTCCAGTAGTCGACCATTTAAGAGATCTTTTGTGGATCTTAGCTAACCTAGAACTTTCAGCTATCAATACAGCAACAAAAACAAGGTAAAAATGTAGAATGAACCTCTCTGATAGTGAATCAACAACTTATTTCAGAAATTTAAAAAATAATTATGTTAAAATCCAAGCTGTTGTCAACACTAGTAAATGCTCCAGTCGTTTCATAAATTGCTAAAAGTTTTAGAGCTTGTTAAACCTCGAAAAACAAAACTTTCTAAGAATTTTTTACATAAAAGGTCACAAAATATTTTCAAATAAATATATAAGAAAATGAATGCACAGATTTTTAGAGGTAATTCTTGTGATCATTTAGCAAAAAGAAATTTTAAAATTAGGGCAAAAACAAAAAAGCCTTTGGGTTTTTAAAAAAATTGAAATTTTCTTAAATTTTTCGAATTTTCCAAAAAAGTGAGCGAAATTTTTAATGTTTGAAAATAAATTATTCATTGTTAGAAAAATGCGGAAACAAAGATTCCAAAGTATTACATTTTTCACGTAAATTTAAGAAAATTGTTAGAAAGGTACTGTAACCCCTTAAATCGGGTAGATGTATCTACACGTGCTCGGGTAGTCGAGTGGAATAATTAACAACAACAGAGTCCGCGTTTTGAGCAAAACGTGTTAAAAATGCATCAGGATATTAGCACTTTTTATTTCAACTGTTTTGTGATTTTAGAACTACAGTGAACTCTCAGTTATGCGCCGGCCCAAGGGACCAACAGAAAAAGACGCGTAAGTGAGAGAAACGCATGAATGAACAAGCCTATTTAAAGGACAAAAACGCAACATTGGTTCTAATGAGAGAATGAATAAGAATGTTTGTATAGAAAAAGGACATATTGCTACGGTTTGGCAATGACTGTAACGTAACTACAATGATAAAGAGAAAACAAAAATTGTAGCAAATCTAATTACTAACTGTTCCCTTTAAAACGACTCATAATACGTAATTGTTCCTCTCCGAACTCTAGTTCCTGCGGAAAAAATGCCCTCCGTGAGCAATAAAGGCGAAAGATTAACCCATTAATGCCTGACATTTTGTTTTTCAAAGATATTTTGTATACTGGTTACAAACAGTGTTTAATCTACAGGAAAAATAATAAAAAAAATATTATGTAAAAAATAATTTTTTTATTGAGGAAAGAAGAATCGTCCCTTAAAAGTTACGATAGACCCCAGAGGGTATATACTTTGTTTACAAAAAAAAATTTCTGCCTACGATATAATATTTAAACAGACATTTTATAAGAAGAAATAAAATCAGCAATTAACATAAACTGGGAAGCTAGGAATAACTTTGAAAACTTAGCTTTTTTTCTTGAGATTGTGAACGATGTCATTTTTGACAAAGGTCATGTTAAAACTGCTACAGAACACACTTCACAATGGTTATGTGCTGCAATCTGTTAATAACGAATTGAAACAATACCAAGGTACTCATTGAATACTATTATTTGGTTAAAATGTTCATTTTGGGGAAATCCAGACCCTTTTTTGGACCGTCCCTAAAAAGGGACGCTAGGCATTAATGGGTTAAAGAGGAAAGTGAAGAAAAATGCTTAGTTTTTGAAGAAAATAAACTATTTTTTTTTTTAGATTTTAGAGAAAATTCGGCGCATAAGTGAAATATTTATCTTTAGAGCGATGCATAAACGAATAATACTATCATTGTTTTTTTATGGAATGTGCTGGGATCATTGAAAATCGTCCTATAAGAGAAAAAGGCGCATAAATGAGGCGGTTTATAAGTGAGAGTTCACTGTATATTTAATTTCATGAGCTCTACCACAACATCATTGAATCTCTAGAAATAAACATGTATAGTTTTTAAGTGATCACACTATTATTCGGTTTTTCATGCATGATGGTCGCCAGTGGTTAGAAAAGCGTTAAAAACAGTACTTAATTATTCACCGACAATTCGGACACTTAAAAAGAAGCGACTAAAAAGCATTTTGACACAATTGTTGCCCAGAAAAGTACTAATTTATCGATTTTTGCAGCGCACGCAACAACATAGAAGCAGCAACTGCTGACTGCACAACATTTTTGATGCTTTTAGATGTATCGTTTCACTTAAGTGCTTTTCAGAGAGCAGTAATTATAATCTGAGAAATAACTGCTTTTCTATCTTTTACTTAGGATCTGGACACATAATTTATTCAAGTGGAATGTCTTTTTGGAGATAAATGTTAGGAGCGCCCTTTGCTGAAAACCGTGAAAGGAAGTTACAAGGCGTGCGATGTGTGTCTTTTTTAAACATAAAATCATTTGCAGACAGTTTAATTGTTGCGCAGTGAAGTATATTGTAATAGTTAAATTGTTAAAGCAAAATAAGAAGGAAAAAATAAATAACATTTATAATACTCCTTATGTAGTCAGTCTAAAGGACAATTATTTGGCCTGTTGGCAGATTTTATAACAATAAAATTGCCTTTTTTATTGATTCCCTTATTCTACCCTCAAAAGTTTTCTTAATGTTGTCAAACACAAAATCAGGTGCAATAATTTATTTTACGTTTTTCCTAACTCTCAATAGCATAAGCGAGAAAAACTTTTTAAATCTCTCTTATAGCGAAAGTTTTCATTTAAGAAATCCAAGATTTAGCTACTGCAATAATAGTGATAATGATTTTGAGTTATTCAGGAAATACCGAGGATCGTGAAATCAAAAAACCTCTTTGTACATTTACAAATCGAAACTTATTTCCAATAAAAGTTGTTTGAAATACAGTTACAGCTTTTTAGCTTTTTTCGAGAAGAAAAAATACCCTTTTCATATGAGTTAAATTCGTTTTGGAAAAGTGAAAATACAGAAACACTAAGATGTACAATAGTGTTCAATCCCATTAAAAAATAATTTTCTAGTAATTTTCTTTACGGAAGGACTAAGAGCCCTGCTCTACATTGACGTAAAGCAGAAAAATAAAGCAGAAAGGTAAAATGGATTACATAGTGTTCCTATGGAAAGTACCCGGATTTTCGGGTATCTGCCTTCGGTTTCGGTCGCGTTTTACGCTGATGTGGAGCAGGGCCCTTACTGTTTCCAATTTTGATTTTTTTTTGTTTAGAATGTTTGAAATTTATTTCCAAACAAAAAAAAAAAAAAATCGTGTGAAATGATTAAAAAATACCTTCACTATTTTTACCGTGATTCTACACATTTGTTTAAAATACAAAGCGAAAAATATTACGATTTTAAAGGCGTAAAATACGCTAGTAGATGTGTTAAGAAATTAATCAACCTGTTTTCAAATTTAATTTAGCTGCAAGTTGACATTTAGAACGCACATTATACACATGCTGCATTGAATGAATTCCTCGAAGATAAACAGTGAGCAAATTTGTTTCTACAGAAAAGTATACACAACAAATTAAGAGTGAATAATAGATCATTTTATAAAAAGTGTTTGGCTGTTAGATTCGCTAGTTCTTGATGAAAATTTTAATATTGTAAAATGTTTCAGCAAATACAAACCTGAAATATATTTTGAACTAAATTTTATTTTAAAAAAATGTTACTAAGTGGCAGCTTGCCCGAAAAGAAAGATAAAAAGTATACAATATTCACAAAAGTTTGTTTACTCCTTTGACGAAATAACTTATTAAAAAAGGGGGCTGGGGGTGACAGAATAAAACAATGGAAGCGAATCGAAAAATAGAGTGATGCATCTGTTATGACGCAAACAATTTGGTGGACTTTCTTTCTGTGGGATGATTCTTTCCTCGACTTCAAATCGTAGTTGTTTTCGTTGTGATTCAACTGAAAAAATACATCCGTTCTGTTAACGTTTGTGTTCCGCCAAAAATAATGTTTTTCGATTACCGGTATAATGCAGATTGAGTTATTTTATTTTATGTATAATCTTATTTGCAGTAAAAATATAATTCTGTCATAAATGCAGCAATGTACGTGAAATGAGGATAATTTTTCGTTGAAGTTAAATTAGAAAAATATATCCAGTTAGGTTACAGTATGACTGAAGATATATCGAACCGAAATATACCGATATTTATTTTCGGTAAAGTTCCGATTAAAATAACGTTTTCTTCCCGTTTTACAGTTTGAAGCCATACATTTTTGTTCCTAAAGAAAAACATTCTATAAAACTTTCATACAGAGATGCATGAAAGTTTGAATCGCTGATGTATAAATTGCTCATTTAGAAGTTTGCTAGCCCTTTACGGACCATAAACTTTGCAGTAGAGCATGGACATTTGTTTTTACATGAAGCTAGTAAATGGTGACGACGATAAGACTAGTTTACAGTAATTTTACAGTTCATTACTGTAAAATTTGCTGCATTATGCCGTAAAAACAACATATGTTTTTTATAGTACAAATTTTGAACTTAGAGGGACACAGGGTAATCACATGTCATCTGTGCGTACATGTGATTAGCTAGGCGTTATGGAAAACTTAGTCTGTTAAATCATAGAGATATGTCCCCAATCATAACCTGGTTTTGAATTCAGTGCAGTGAGTAATTGCGGCGAAATAACCTTTCAGAGATTCAAACCAGAACCAGGCAACTAAGTTATGACTCGAAACGGAAATAATTTATTAATAAAGTCAAATTATACCCCACATTCATATTCACCAAAGCCGTTTAATACTCTGGGTAATTCTAACGAGCCCGGCGTTTTGAATATATTTTGCAATCAGATAGCACCCGGACTTCTCTCTATTAAAATGATCATAGGTAATCAATGGGCGTTGAGGAAAGTTTGACAGTGGTTTCAGAATACAAGGAATTATTTATGCGCTAAGAACAATTTATTGCATTGCTTTAGAACTGCAAACAATGGTACAAAACAAATATGAAGTTTTCAGTTGGTTTAACCTTTCCATCTTGGGTGGAGTTGGCGCAGTTAAAAATTTTAATTCAAAACTTTAAATGATTAGGAATATGGAAAGCAGAGAAAAGGCTATTATTCGGAATATGCATTTATTATTATGTAATGCATTTCACTCGATATGCTGGCAAAAGTTTTAATTGCTGAAACTTTAAGTGTAAACAATCGCATTATGAATTTAAATTTAAACTGAGGCTTGAATTTTATAAATTAAAACTGATGTCGAAAACAGTGCAATTCCTTGCACACCAACTAAATAATCTATATATTTCAATCTTCGCTGTAAATTCAATGTAAAAAATATTTCCAATACGTCATGGATTATTTCCAGGCAACATGATGGGATTTCACAGGTTTTTTTCCCCAGTTTCCTGGGAAAATCAAGTATCTTTGCAAAAATGTGTTCTTAATCGCTACTAGTTTATTGAAGGCACTTTCACTTGTAATAGTAATCTTAATTTGAAACTCGTTAGAAACGTTTGCCTATTCTTGTATGTTTTTAATGTTGTTTTTTTTTTAAGTTAAATTAAATGTGGTTTTGTATGTATGAGTTTCTGAAGTAATTTTAACTTCACTGCAAATTTGTACAAACGGCCAATGAACTTTTATGAAGTTCCCGCGTGTTTTCAAATTTTTCAGGAAAATTCCAGGATAATTTCAGAAAGGTTACTGAGAGACCAAGGCTTCACTAGATAGCGTTTTATACAGGCTGTTTCATTTGATCAAAATCCTTGGGATAAAAACGGTGGTTTTTGTCCAGCGACATCTATCGAATTTTAGGGTGAATAACATTATATACAAATCAGATAATAAAAGACAAAATTAAAAGTTAATTTGTTGGCGACAATTTTACAATTTGGCATTTAATTCTATTTTATTATATTTTAACGTTATTTAATAGCTTGTTCGATTTGTTGGTTTATTCTGCATTTTAACGGCTTGTTTTAATTAGTTAGCGAATTATTTTTCATTTTAATTGAGTCTAATTATTAATTAAATCTGAAACGACACTGGCACCGCAGGAAGATAAATGGCGAAATCTATTCGCTAAGCGAGCCAATACTACCCACGTGTTGCCATAGAACTTTTTAAAATTCAGTCCACTGTTCGCCGTGATACAGTTGGTCATCGCAATATTGGTGTTTTGTTTCTTTTTTTCGTACTTGTATTGCTCTTTAGTACCAAGCTATTATATATGGGTGATTCTACAAATACGGGAATATTTTTAACCTGTAGATTTCAAAAAATTAATTTAAAATTAAAAATCTGAAAAAAAATCAGCAAAGCACTCGATAAGTTACATAAGTAAAATAGAATATCAGCAGAGCTTAAATGTTTGTATTTTATTGTATTTTTGGATTTTTATTTTTTTGAAGGCATATGTGAATGATAAAAAGGACATGTGGATGACACAATGGGTATGTGAATATAACACAGTAAGTATGTGAATAACACAAACACAATAGGTATATTAATGAAATTTTGTAACCAGTAAACTGTTAGACATAATTTTTAAACATTGTACTGTCATAGTTTGGCTTTTGATTTATCCACATGTCTTACATTGGGGCATGTGAATGACAATAGAAAACGGGCATGTGAATGACAAAACACAAGTAATTGTGTTCTCAAAAAGTCATATTTGAATATTTTTCGGCTTCACTTTGAATTAGAACCCACAAATGTAAGCCTTAGGATTACTCATTATTAAAATTTATTTACATGTACATTTTACATGCATTCTGTGGGGCATATTAATGACAAAGATAAAAAACACTTGCCTTGAAAGTTGAGTTTAGCTTGCTTTTTATCAAAAGTAAGTGCAGAACAGCAAAATTAATCCTCAGCAGGAATAACAAAGTTCCATGTTTTATTTTAAGATGTGTTGCCAGATTTTGAAATAAAACATTTCAGAGAAAAATATCTATACTTTTTAACATGTGATGACTGATAATCGCTGGACAAAGTTTAGATTAACTTTAGAGATATTATTTCATATTATTTTGCTTTTTTTGTGATTTACATCTTGCACACATTGATATTTATAAATAAAAAACTCGAGAAAAATAATCACTTATTTTTTTAAAATCTATATTCCATTGATTGTGAAAATTGCACCTATGGGACAGGGCATGTGGATGACATTTCAATCTAATATTTTTTTTTTAATGAATAATAATTAAATATTGACATTGTTGATAACGGAAATTATAGAACAAAAGACGCATAAAAATATTCCCAAAATAGTTTTTTATTAAATTAAAAACAAAAAGAGCAATCAGTATGGAACATAAATTTGCCCATTTTTGTAGAATCACCCATATGCTCATTTCGTTGTTACTAAAAAAACTAATATGTTTTGTTGTCAATCGTCTTTCCGTTGTACACCATCGCTTCATTACGGTACATTTCATTCTGGGGCATCAAAATGAAAAAATGAAATGTCACGACGAATAGATTCGCCATTTATCGCTCTGATGCGTCAACGCCATCAAAATAAACATCTGAGCTTTTGCGTAGCAATTAAGATCGTGTGAGCAACAACAATGAAACAAAATAGTAAATTAGAACAATATTATTTCATTGCTAAATTTTTTATTTATCGTCGGTGAATTTAAGCGTATATTTTATTAACGCAAAGATGTCAAAATTGAACGCCATTGCTATATGTTGCTAATTCGAAAAAAGTAAACAGACGAATGAACGTCGTATGACTGAATCATGAGTTGTGACTTTACCTGAAAAGGGAAATTATTTCCCCTAAAAAGCAGTACTAATAAGGCCTTCGGCATCAATTCACTCTGTACTCCACTTCAGTTAACTATATCAATATTTTTTACCCTTTAAAGATAGGATAAACATCACTTTTTACAGCAGAAACAATATGCTAATAAATGTAAACAAACATTTGGGTGGCCCTTGTTCAGCGCTCTCTAGCGGGCAAATCTTTACCATTGATGTTTTGAGTAATGAAACAGCCTGTATAGGACGCTATCTAGTGAAGCCTTGCTGAGACACTGTTTATGTTGATCATAAACGATGGGATTCAGTCCGTAACTGAAAAAGAGCTTTTCTCCCTTTTTCTTTTTAACAAACGACAATGACTAGATGTTCCCATTTGCGCCATTAAAGATCTTCTTGCTTTGATATTATCCTTTTTTGAAAAAGCTTTGAAAAGCTAGCATGAACTAAAAAATAAAGTTGAATAACTTTCGATGAAATAACTTTTTTTAATCAAGTATATTTTTACAAAACGCATTTTTTACTTGCATTTGAAGCAGAAAATACATTTCGGCTCTCATAAATCATGACTTTAGTTTCGTGTCAACTTTTACTTTAAATCCCTGTTTGGAGCGAACCCATTTCATAAGCAGAGGAAAGTTTCACCGCGATATTTTTCTTAAAACACTGCAAAAAACGATCTGTTGTTTTTTACGGTGGAAAACTGGCAGCCGAGGTTCCAATTTAAAACTGTTAAATGCACAGTAATAAAATTTTTAAAACTAGAAATTTCACCGTTTCTTACTGCAAAGTTAGTAGTTTAGCAGCCGTAAAGTTCAGCTGGATTATACTGTAAAAAACGGAAGTATAATACTGGAACCAGAGGTTCCAGTTCAAAACTGTAAAATGCACGGTAAAAAACTTTAAAATTAGCAATTTTACAGCTTATTACTGTAAAATAAGTATTTTTTACAGTGTATGCATAAAGTATCCGACAGATTAAAGAATAATACGTATATTCAGGAATCAGTGAGAGCGATTTTTTTAAAAGTAAGAATAATTTCAAATGCAGAAAAATCTCTCATCTAGTATCAAAGAGGACTATGTGTTTATGTCAGATTTGAAGTGCACCGGTCACTATAAATGTACACGGAGGTTCAGTATCGAACACAATCGTCTCCAGCCGTCAAGTGTCCGGTGTCACGTTGGTTTACTAACTTTAAACTTTTGTTTCACTATCACTGCATGTTTGTATTAAATATAAGTTTGTTATTAGTTTTGGGGGAACAGGGCTTAAAATGAGCTCGTCTATACTAGTGTTTGTTTGATTGTAATTAATCACTAAATTATTTGAATATTCGTTACAAGTTCACTGATTGTGTTCGTTGTAATGGTGCGACATAGAAGTAAAAATATCGATGGTAATAACTAATACATATATTGTATTTATTAATCCATCGACCTCTACACACGGGTATTTTGAGCAATCGTTTTTCTGAAACATTGAACTTCTTAATGTATATTGTAATGTTGCATAATAAACTGTAGTGGGGTCATTCCACGTCAAGTGATCCAAAATCTGAGAAAATTTTTACCTTACATTTTTGTATTTCTTTCACATTTGGCTCATCAATTGTACCCCTTGAGGTAATCAAAAGTCTCAATTTTTGGGTTTTTATCTCTATTATTTTTTCATTTATAAGACTTTGAACTTTGGAAAAACCCTCGTTTTTCCATGAATAAGGGTACATAAAAGGGACCATAACTCGGCACCAAATATAGATAGAACGATTTGGTAAATGGCATTTTAAAGTACGTTAGTTGCCGCTTAATCTGATATGTAACATGACTAATTTGATAAAAATTTTCTTTTTCAAAAAATGAAATTTAAATTTCAAATTTAAATTTCTCGAAAAACATATAATGAATTTTTTTGAAAAATTCTCAAAAATTCTTGTGTATTTTATCTATGTTTGCACAAATTTTTAGATTGGGATCTCAATGGGATCATATTTTTTTGAATTTTTGAATAAAACTGTATAGGACAAAAATGATATTTTTTAGATTATATTTATTTAAATACTAAGTTCTCTTGCCTCGTGATGGTCTAAAAAGTAGTAAACAAACATGAATATGTTTAAAGTGAGCTGGCATGAGCTTATAGATTTGTCAGGTTCACCCCCCTACCCCTTTCTTCCCCGCACAACCACTCTTTTTTAATTCAAAACTGTTCAAAATGTTTAAAAAAAACAAAAACTCTTTAATACAAAATGAATAGTAAACTTATTTAAAGTGGGGAAATGGGTTTCCTTATAACTAGACGAAGTATCCCCCTCCCCACCCAAATATACCATTCACACTATACTAATATGACGTCTAACATGGGGATTGAGTTGAGGATTATTTTTACCCTAGGTATATATATTGTTTTTCAGACGAAGTGTTTCTTTTCGATCCGAACTTCAAAGTGTACTTCCATTCAATATCTGAAATTTAACTTTATGATTCATTTCATCTTCTACCCCAGCACCAATCTTCAATTTTGCAGGGAGGAAATAAATGGGTCGCCCCAATATCATAGCAAACAGCAAAATAGCACTGTTTCGCCTTGTTCTCATCGTTTTTTCTATTCTTTTCGCACAAAACTGAAAATAAATCAAAATAACAGATCATATGTCTGTGTCCCCATAACTATCTTTCCACATTATCTAGTGTGCAGCTGTTATTTAATTTTTTTAATCGTTTGTGTTCTTTTTCATTTTGTTGTAAAGGAAAGTAATGCAGCAAGATATCTATATATATATATTAAATAAACACTGCTTTTTTGAGCACAACCTCACATGTTGTTTAACTTCTTTACAGGTTGCTCCCCCCCCTTACCCTACCTTTCCACTCCAAACTTTTATTTTTTTATCATCCCGCCTAGCCCCATTTCAAAGCCTTAATCTCTACTGATGTCTGGTAGTGTTTCAGTTTATTCTGTCTGTTACTCTTTCCTATTAGCTCATGAGCTTTGTCCAATAAGAGAAAGGAAAGGCAGTGATGGGGACTGACATATAACGTGACACTTTAATTTCTTTTTAGTTTTGTGTAAAAATAATGGGAAAACATTATGAGAACAAGGGGAAACAGTGCTATTTTGCTGTTTGCTATGATCTTGGGGCGACCCATTTATTCCCTCCCTTCAAAATTGAAGATTGGTGCTGGAGGAGGGGATGAAATGAACCATAAGTTTAAATTCAGATTTTGAATGGAAGTACACTTTGTGAAGTTCGGATTGAAAACGAAACACTTCGTCTGAAAAACGATATATACCTAGGGGGAAAATAATCCTCAAATCAATCCCCAGGTGGGACGTCATATTAGTATAGCGTTAATGGTATATTTGGGTGGGGGAAGGGTTGTACTTTGCCTTGTTATAAGGAAGCCCATTTATCAACTTTAAACAAGAGTTTACTGTTCATTTTGTATCAAAGAAGCTTTTTTTAGCATTTTAAACAGTTTGGGGGGAAAATGGTTGGGTCAGGAAGGAAGGGAGGGGGAGCTGACCAATCTACAAGTCAATGCTAGCTCACTTCCCTAGAGTAAAAATAATAGTCAATTCAATCCCCAGGTTAGACGTCATAACAGTACAGCGTTAATGGTATATTTGGGTGGAGGAGGGGGATACTTCGTCTAGTTATAAGGAAACTCATTTACCAACTTTAAAAAAGTTTACTATTCATTTTGTATCAAAGAGTTTTTTTTTTTTTTAAACATTTTGAACAGTTTTGAATTAAAAAAGAGTGGTCGTGCGGGGGAGAAAGGGGGAGGGAGTGAACTTGACAAATCTATAGGCTCATGCTAGCTCACTTTAAACATATTCATGTTTGTTTACCACTTTTTAAACCATCACAAGCAAGAGAACTTAGTATTTAAATAAATATAATCTAAAAAATATCATTTTTTTCCTATACAGTTTTATTCAAAAATTCAAAAAAATATGATCCCATTGAGATCCCAATCTAAAAATTTGTACAAATATAGACGAAATACACAAGAATTTTTGAGAATTTTTTCAAAAAAATTCATTATATGTTTTTTGAGAAATTTAAATTTGAAATTTAAATTTCATTTTTTGAAAAAGAAAATTTTTATCAAATTAGTCATGTTGCATATCAGATTAAGCGGCAGCTAACGTACTTTAAAATGCCATTTACCAAATCGTTCTATCTATATTTGGTGCCGAGTTATGGTCCCTTTTATGTACCCTTATCCATGGAAAACCGAGGGTTTTTCCGAAGTTCAAAGTGTCATAAATGAAAAAATAATAGAGATAAAAATCCAAAAATTGAGACTTTTGATTACCTCAAGGGGTACAATTAATGAGCCAAATGTGAAAGAAATTCAAAAATGTAAGGTAAAAAACGTTGGATCACTTGACATGGAATGACCCAGTGGATGTTTCAATGTATGAATTATATTCACCAGCCGGTACTTATTAAATAGACACTTAGTTTTTGTAACGCTCAGTAAAACGTAAACAATATCGATAGCTAATGATTAATATTTCAAATTAAATAATACACAGGAATAAATATTGAATGCGAGCAATTTAAAAATCATAACAATAATTATTAATTATATAATAGTTAGGCATAAGTTATGTATTTGGTTGGGAACAAAAGTGCGCAAAATGAGCTCGCCTGACGCAGCGTTTTTTTTTTGTTTTCTTTTTTTTTGTTTAATAATTGTAATTGATCGCTAAATTTCTCGAGTACCCGTAAGAAGTTTACTGATTGTGTGTGTAGATATGTCTGGCTAAATTTTATTTCGAAGATATCTTATAATTTGAAAATCCGATCACATTTATGTACGAATGAATCTATGTAATCCTACTTCCTCGACAACAAAAACCTGCTGAAATTCGATCCAGGTAAAAGATTTGTATTTTTTCGGAAAATGTCAAAAGGCTAGTACAACCTTCGTAATACTTAAATTAACAGATATATAATTAAAATAGCAATTATAAATGACGTTTTTATCGGTCGGAGCAAATACAAATTGCAGCGAGTTCCAGCCAAAACATTTTTTTAACTCAAAAGCATGCTCTCGCTTTTGCAAAATTACGGCCTCTTTTTTCGTGGCTTATAATTTCTCTGCCCGATCTTAGAATGGCTTAGTTTGAGTCAATAGGAAAGTTACAGACACAGACACGCGGCGGATTGGGAATCTATTGGTGTTAAAGGTGCTCCGCGCTAAAAACTAATACACTGCTTATTAATTAATAGACAGCCGCAGGAGGCCAGAAGGGGCGAAGAAACTAAGTATACCAAGGGGCAAGAAGGCTGTCTGTGCCACGGGGGGTTGCACGATAGAATGTGGCAATCTTTACACCTCGGCGCCTAGTAACTTAAAGAAATACATCAAAGTAATAAAAATGAATATTTTACGGGCCATTTTCTAAAATTTCAATGAAATACAAATTCAACTTTGATATTAATACACTGCGATGCAAAAGTTTAGACAAAATGCAAATATATGAATAAAAAGAATACTATTCAGCGAAATGATTTCAAATTTCTATTGAAAGTAGACAATATGGTCCCAAATACGTGTCTGGAGTTTTTAAAAATATAACCGAAACGAAAATCGGAAATTACAAAAGGCATTTTTTTTGCTGTTTTTGCTGTTGCAAAAGTCAGATTTTATGCAAATATCTCTTGAAATGTAATTGGCGAAGGAAAAGTGGGACTTTTTGCTTCGAATATAAGGTGCAGGGATTGCTGAATGAATAATCAAACTCCTAAACTCTCTATAGTTCTCGCGTAAAAAAGAAGAGACACTTTATAAGCCGAAATTTGAAAATGAAACCACTTTGCTAATTTTTCGTCTTTTAAATCGGCCCTAGTGTGGTGGTTTTTTACATCGTGGAAAGCAAATTCAGACATGCGTATCGATCAAAAAGGCTAAGAAAAATTATATTTCTTAAGGATGAAGGAATTGAAAAAACGACTTGAACTGACAATTCGCCCCTTAATCCTACAAAACTTCTATTTGGGTCAAAAACAGCAGGTGACAGCTAAATAGATGAACAACTAAATCGGAATGCATCAAAAAAAAAAAAAAAATCCAGAATTGTGCTTGAGCTTTTCCGGACAGAGTGTCCCACATAAGTCAGATTTTAATGTGAAAAGCAGCATATGTATCATCGTAACTAAAAATGAATGTTACTTTGATGAAAATTATTACAATTTGGATGGCCTGGATCTATTATAATTCTATTAGTGTGACTTGAGAAAAGTTCCGATGAGCATATGCTGTGCTGCTTTTACCATTATAATGTTACTTATTTGGGGTACTGTTTCCAAAAGGGCTCAAACACAATTCTTCGTTTTTTTTTTTTTTTGATGCATCCCGATTCAGTTGCTCATCTACTATGCTGTCACGTGCTGTTTTTGACCCAAGTAGAAGTTTTTTTAGGATCAAGGGGCGAATCGTTAGCTCGAGTCGTTTTTTCAATTCCTTCATCCTTAAGAAGTATAATTTTTCTTGGCCTTTTTGATCGATAAGCATATCTGAATTTTCTCTCCGCGAGGTAAAAAGCATTGTACTACCATACTAGGGCCGATTTAAAAGACGAAAAATTAGCAAAGTGGTTTCATTTTCAAAATTCGGCTTCTAAACTTTCTCTTTTTTACACGAGAACTATAGGGAGTTTGGGAGCTTGATTATTCAGTCAGCAATCCCGGCACCTTACATTCGAAGCAAAATGTCCCACCTTTCCTTCACCAATTACATTTCAAGAGATATTTGCATAAAATCTGACATTGGTCTAAACTTTTGTAACAGCAAAAAAAAAAAAAAAAATGTATTTTGTAATTTCCGATTTTCCTTTCGGTTATATTTTTCAAAACTCCAGACACGTATTTGGGACCATATTGAGTACCTGCAGTAGAAATTGAAAGTATTTCGCTGAATAGTTTTCTTTTTATTCAGATATTTTCATTTTGTCTAAACTTTTGCATCGCAGTACACATCAAGGAAGACGATAGGCATACAATAAAAACATCGCAATGTACAGAAAATACAATACGGGATTTTCAGCTTGTTAAGAAATTCAGTTCCTATTTAACCCTCTCGCTGAACATCTCGTGATTTCCACGGGCAAAGTAGAAGTAGCAAAATTTGCGCAACCCGCGATTATCGTGGGGATGCGTTTTTGCCGTCTATTTAAGTGTACAACCCGCTCTTTCCCCGTTTATGTTTTCATTTTGGCTTTTTCTGTAATGTTTAGTTGTTTATTTAGATGTCGACTAAAAGATGGCGTTAGTTGTCCACGTTTCTGCCCACGAAAGATATAATAATATTCAATATTCTGACAACTTTTTTCCATGATCTATTTCTATAAAGGTAAGTGGTGTACCTCGGACATATGTGTACCTCAGACCTAGGCTGATTACAGCTCTGCTTATTAAAATATTTGAATAGCAACATGTGTAGTTGAAATGTGTGCCTCTAGAGGTCTCAGTGCATACCTTTCTGTTTTGTGGAAAGCTCATCTGATTGAAGTATTATTAAAAAAAGAAATCCACCATTCAAAAGTAAGTTTTTTCGGTTACTTTTAGGTATTTTTATTCTGAAACATATATTGTTTATTCTGAAATGAGGGTCATGCATAATACAGTCATGTTCTAGCTATAACACCGTGTGCTTGAAACAAAGTTAATCCTAACTGTAACACAATGGTCAGCTACTTTGTTTTTTATAACCAAGTGGTGTACCTCGAACCCAATACAAGTGGTGCACCTTGGACTGGTCCAAGGTACACACTTCTGCAGTGCATAACTATTACAACTAGGGATGCACCGATAAGCAAATTGGTCGATTACCGATTTCCGATTAATCGGCTGTTGATAATCGGCCGATTAATCGGCTGAGCCGATTAATGATAAGGATAATTGTTTTTCACTACCAATTTTACCATCACTGTTTTTTATCTCTTATACAATTCCAAGTTTAGAAATAGTAAGTAATTTATTTCTGGGAGAAGATTTTTTTTTCCATTTTCCTAGTTTTCACAAAATAATTTCAATATTTTATCAAATTTCTTAGAACCAATTTTCATATTAGTGTCAATAATATTATTAACACATTGTTAGTTATGTTAATTGGAAATAAAAATATATAAAAAAAAGGAGGGGAGGGGGAGTGTGTGGTGAACACTCCAATTTAGGAGTACTTTTAATTCATATATTTTAGTAATTAGTAGCAATTTAATTCAACACTTTTATTCTTTGAAAATTAGAGGTTATCTGAAAGCACTGTGCTAAGGAGAAAACTATCGCCACATGAAAAATGTTGCATCATTGTCTGTGTATATTTATTCAAAGTAGGAGAATTAATTCAAAAAAAACTTTATATCGATTGTGAGGATTATTATTACTGTTAATAAAATTATTCATCATAGTTTCTAGTGAAAGTATGCTTTAAAAAATAATGTCTGAAAATTATTTTTCAGCCGATTAATCGGCCCGATTTTGCCGATTATTAATAATCGGAAAAGTTGCCGATTATGGCCGATTAATCGGTACTGCCGATTAATCGGTGCATCCCTAATTACAACTCCTAAAATTTCATGTTCTTTTTTTTTTTTTTTGAAATGCCTTTTAAAATTCAAGTGAAATGTTTCCTTCCAAACTAAAAATTTTAACTTAAATTATAAACTTAATATGCAGTTTTTCAACTGTATAATTATGATTCATGGTAAAACTAATGATGAATTCTCAACTACATTTATATTTGCAATATACCGCCAACTCGGTTATTTCATCCAAGGACTGCAGTCCTTGAACAGTTTATACACTGGTTATCAAAAATTAAGGAAAACTCACAAAAATGACGATTACTCAAGAAGTTACTTGTAGATTTTCATGAAACTTGGCCACATTGTACAGCACATAGTAAGGTATGAAATAACATAAAAAGAAATTGTCAGACAATTAGGGTATATTATAAAAAATAATGCACTTACAAAATGAACAAATTTGAAGTGGCAGTTTGATATTGGGGAAGTACCTTCAATATGGTATATGATCCCCTCTAACAGCAATACGGCACGAAGAGCGATGCGTGATGCTGTCAATTATTCGGTCTATTAATTCTACAGGAAGCAAGAGCCACTGATCTTGCAAAGCAGTAGCAAGCGTGGCAAGGGTTTGAGGGGGTGGGATGAGGGCAGCAATACGTCTCCCTAAAGTATCCCAACCGTGCTCGACAGGATGCAAGTCCGGGGAACGAGCTGGCCACTCCATGAGCAGAATTGTAGCGTGTTCCAGATAATCGTCTATGATGCGAGCTCGGTGCGGTCTTGCGTTATCGTCCTGTAGTAGGAATGCATCACCTATTGCCGCAGCGTATTTGTGAACATAAGTATCAAGGATGTCATCCCTATAAATTTGAGCATTTACGGTTCCCATGGGAAAGACATGGAGGTCTGTGCGTCCTCCCAAAGAGATGCCACCTCAAACACAGACACTGCCTCTTCCGTATGCATCTCTTTCGCAAATGTTTGAAGGATGATAACGGGTTCCAGGTTCTCTCCATATCAAATGACGTCTACTATCACTTTCTAGACTAAATCTAGACTCGTCCGTAAAGAGTACAACCCTCCATTGGTCATGCGTCCAATGAACATGTTGTCGTACCCACTTCACACTTCACACAGTCCAGGGTCCCCCGTACCTACCACAACTCGTGGTTTAACCGGGATAGGACCCTGATGAGCGCTCTGTTCTTTTTGAACCAGACCAAGGTTCGAGCAACCCCCTTGGCCCAGCACCCCCAGAGGTATCGTTTCACTTGGAGGACTTTATGACCACGACATTTTTAACGTCCCCCAGCCACCATTAATCAAGACGGTGGATCTTTGATCGGCTGGGATCGAACCCGGGTCCCTCCGAACACGAGTCCGACGCCTTACCGATCGGGCTACCACGGCCCTGTCGTACCAACTGCAAACGGTCACTTCTACGGCGTGATGACAACGGCACACAAATAACTGGTCGTCTCACAAACAAATCATCTTCGTGAAGCTTTCTACGCACGGTAGAAGTTGACACCAACCTTCCGGTGGCTGCAGCCAGGGAGGATCCGAGACGAGTCGGAGTAGCAAATCTACTCCTGCATGCACATAACCTCAAATATCGATCATCAGCGCCCGTCGTAGATATTGACCGTCCTTGACTGAACCTCCTGGATGCCGAACCTGTGGTTAAAAATTGGCTTCAAAGTCTATGAACCACAGAAGGACTCACATTTAGCCATCTGGACACTTCTGTTTGACTTTGTCCGGCCACTAGTCTCCCAATGGCTCTGCATCTTAGTTCTTGAGGTAAATGATGCCTAGAAGTCATAGCTACGAGTTGGCTATCTCAGATTTCTTTTGGCAATATCACGGCGAGATTTATAGGCTTGCTCTCAAACGTGGTTTTTTAAGCTCCTCCAAGATGACGTACTCCGATTGCAGCGCCACTAATTTGCATAAAATAGTTTTACTTAGCAACTCTTACTTAGCAACATATCCAAATTTTGTATGATTTGGATTATTTTTCAGGGAGTTATCGCGATTTTTGTGATTTTTCCTTAATTTATGATAACCAGTGTATAACGGTGAATGAAAATACCTTTTGAAGATTTTGATTTCCTCCCATCAAATGTCAATGATTGCTCAGTGCAAAAGCAAGAAGAAAATAACACACAAAACGATTTTACTGGTGTGTCAACATCTGAAGCTAGTACTTCTTTGCCAATCATTGTCACTCCCCTGAAGAAATAAGGCCATATCCAAAAACACTACCGAAAAAATGACCCCATAAAGGGGAAGACCTAAAAGAACGTCTTGTATTTTGCCCGATACATCCCAGAAAGAGCGTCTTGAAATAGAAAAAGCTGAAAGGGGGCAATGAACCCCTACTGAGCCAGCTAAGAGATAACTTTATTATTCTTCAGAATCTGAACTTGAGAATATTGAATATTTTTATGAGGAATCCAATATTTCAGAGGAAGATTTTAATTAGCTACAAGAAGCAGATAACATTAATATTTAGATCGGCGATTTTGTTTTGGTGAAATTTGCTGGCAAGAAAGCTATCAAATATTTTCTTGCAGAGAGTATTTCTATTGCTGATGATGAATATGCAGTTAAATTTCTGAAAAAAGATTCAAACTGTGAGAAGTTCACGAGAGAAGATCCTACTATTTATGAAGTTGAAAAAATGAATATATTCAAACTACCACACCCAATACTATCTAGTGGATCAGAAAGGTAGCTCGAGAAGTTAACATTTGGAATAGACTTATCCAATTACAATCTTGGTTGGAAATAAGTGCAGCTTGAAAAATAATGTCTAGCATGGTTTTCAGAACCTAGAGCATCTTGGTATTTTTTTAAAAAGGGAAACGTGACAAGATAATAAGATCTAAATTTTTATTTATCTTTGAAACAAATAAAAAATGTATTTCTAAATTTATGTGTGGTTTACTGATTGATAAATAGTGATGTTCTTACTGAAAATCATGTTTTTTTTACCTGTTAATCATTGGTCCAAGGTACACCATCCTAAGGTTCTATGTGCATTATTATGTTTATTACAAAAAAAAGTAATAGAAATAAGTTAAATAAATTTTTAAGATAATTATATGTAGTGTAAAAAATCATAAAGTTTCAACTTATGGTATTTGTATTTAGATTTGGCAAATAATTATGAAATTAAAAATTGAAAAGCGAAAATAGGTCCGAGGTACTTCACCTTCCCCTATTGAAAAAAAACTCTTTTACAAAAAATTTTTGTACATTTTAAGTCTAAAATATATGTAGATTTGAAATATGTAATTAAAAAAATACGCAATTTTTGAACCTATTTTGATAAAAAAAAATACACAGCGAGAGGGTTAAAGAAAAAAATAATAATATCTAGATAATGCAACCCTAAGTTATTGGAACTGAAAATAATGCATCTTAACACAATGCAACTTAAAGAAAATGTAATAAAATGAAAACAAAAGACTTGTATCAATGCAACTGATAGAATGAAAGAAACATCAGTGGCAATGCAGTTTTAATGCATTTAGGGAATAATTGATTGACCATTTGAGCCGGAAATGACGTGTAAAGGAAAAAAGAAGTAAAGCTCTGTTCCCCCCAAAAAAGAAATAGTTAATCTTTTGAATAAAGTAAGAATTCTTGAATTAAAGTCAGTTTACTTTGTTTTTAAGGATATTTACGGTGTGTATTTCTTGAAGGTATCCGAACATACTCGGCACCCTTTTGTCTTAGAAAACTATGATTAGAAACAGTGTAATTTCGTTTTTTGATGTAGTTTTAGCGCAAATCAATAACTAACTAGTAATTTTCAAAATATTCGCATAACATATAAAAAAATAGCTAATTATTTACCGAATTCATAAGAAAACATTCAAAATCTTCAAAAAGCTTTGATGCAGTTTTAGTACAAATCAATAATTCACTAGCATTTTTTTAAATATTCCCATAACAATTTATAAATAAAGTTAGTTACTTTTCAAATTTGTAAGATAAAAAAACAGTCAAAATCTTCAAAAAAGTTAATTACTTTTTTTTTTTTCAAACGTTTTACAATAAAGCATCGCCTAGATAATTCTTTGACTCTCGCTTCAGGCTTATAACAAAAAAATTTGAGAAATTGATAAAAATAAAACTTTTTAGAGCTCATTGAAGAGATTTTGTTGTAAGATTTTCGGCAGATTTACTGCATTCACATTTCCGAAAAATACATTACTAATGAAATACTGCTGTTGTAATTAAATTTCTATTATATTTTTAAAAATTAAGATAGGAGACAAAATCATCAAACTTTCATAAATACGGAATAAGAATATTCTAAGTTATCATTTTTGAAGTGACCAAATTTGATGCAAAAACTCACTTTGAGAAAAAGCACTTTTAAGTTTAAATTTCCAATGTTTTTACTATACAATATGCACATTCAAACACCAATATCTCTGCTACTTGTGAAAATAGAGACAAAATCTGAAAATACCAGTTTTTTAAATCTACATAATTGAAAGGTTTGGGAGAGGTTAATCCACTAAAACATTTAAAAAAAAAAAAAAAAAAAAAAAAAAAAATCAGCAATTTCGTCAAAAATAGTTATTTCAAAGTTAACTTCACCTTATTATATATTTTCTCTATCAAATAGCAGCAATAATTATGCTCAATAACTACTGATTCTAATTTTTAAGCTGCAAGAAAAAGTCTTGAAAGTAAAGATCCCAAGTAGCACACTTCGTTTTTCAAAGGTTGTAAAATGGTTATTAACGTTGTAACAACCGCTTAAAAACGTTTATAAAACGTTTAAAGGTTGTTTGTGAAGTAGCACACTTCATTTTTTAAAGGTTGTAAAATGGTTATTAACGTTGTAACAACCGCTTAAAAACGTTTATAAAACGTTTAAAGCTTATGTGTGCTACCTGGGATGGCTGTAATTTCAACTTTTGTTCGACGCATATAAATGTACAAAATATATGTTTAAGATACAAGACAACATTTCAAAACAATCTGTACAGAAAGTATTCAATGATAAGCAGAACTAAAGATGGAAGAGAAGTGAAATGGAACAATGAAACATTGAAACAATAAATCAGTTCAGCTTTTGATTAAATTGTCCGCCCTTTTATTTAATATTCTAAATGGTAAGAGATGAATCTTTGGACTACTTTTACAGGAACATCAATTTCGTTTAATGCCAGTTGGATATTATGTCAAACTGATAAGTTTTGCTCAAAATGCGTTAAATAGTTGTCACAAGATGACACATTAAGGGTATTAGCAGCAACACAAGCCATGTTATTTTACATTTGTTCTTACTTCTCTTTTCATCTCCTTAACCCATTTATGCCCAGCGTCCTAAAAACGGGACGCTTGTACATCATTTTACTAAAGCTGTTTTTCACAAGTCAAATAGTCCTTCTTCTTGAGAAAACCAGTTAGAGCCACTATTTGGACATCAGAGTTTATTTGTTGACAGCTATTTTCAGACAAATCAGTCAAGCAACGATCCAACATGGGTAGCCACGGAAAGTTTTTTTTTTTTTTTTTTTTTTGCGAACTTATTCTTCATAAAAGTAAACTATTTTAAAAAGATTTGCTTAAAATTAATCACAGATGCCTTCTGTAATGTTACTTTGCACAAGTAAAGTCAAGTAAGGTCGTATTTTGCACACATATCTGCAAAATATCCCATAAACAGGACGTTAAATAACTTAATAAATATGGCAACAGCGATTTTTTTTACGTCTAAAATGTATGTAAACCATTCCAAGTAAAAGTTTTAAGGGGTTACAGTACCTCAAAAATGACCAAAGGACCAAAAAAATTTTTATTGCTTATTTCAAAAGTAAAAGTTGTTTAAAACACTCAGAAAAAAATAGCATTGTTCTAGTTAAATTATTTAAAAAGTTATGAGCGACTTTAGGGCATGCATGCTATGTGTTCTAATGGAAAAGCCAAACTTTAAAGTGCTTTTTCTCGGTGATCAGTTTTTAGTGTTTCTATGTTACTGGAAATGCTAAGGAATTTTTTCTATAAAAGATATAATTTTAAAGCAATATTTTTTGCACTCAGGATAATATATTTAACAAAACTGTGCATTGAATAAGCGTTTTATTAATTACAAAAATTTTTAGAGTTAGTTAAACTTCGAAGAACAAAATTTTCTAAGAATTTTTTACATAAATGGTCACAAAATATTTTCTAATCTAAATATAGGAAAATGAATGCACAGATTTGTTGAGGTAATCCTTCTGATCATTTCACAAAAAGAAATTTTAAAATTAGTGCAGAAACAAAAAAGCCTTAGGGTTTTTAAAAAATTGAAATTTTCCTACATTTTTCAAATTTTCAAAAAAAGTTTTCAGAATTTTTAATGTTTGAATATAAATTATTGATTGTTAAACAAGTGCAGAAACAAATATCTCAAAGAATTAACTTTTTCACTTAAATTAAAAAAATTTGTTAGAAAGGTACTGTAACCCCTTAAGCAGATAAAAATTGAAGAGAATTGTTAAAAAAAAACTGGGGCGTAAATGGGTTAAATGAGAACTAAATAACCATTTAAATTTTTTATCAGGATGAAAAGTTAATTGCGTTTTTCAACAGTAATTTAAAAATGCTGAATAAATGGGGGGTGGGGGGGGGGGTGTTTCTTATTTTCCAAACACATTTTTTTCTGAGAGAGCATGGTTAAAAATATGGGGTAAATTACTTCTTTTTGCCTCAGTTTTGACTCATGTTCTTTCGTGGAAAAAAAAAAAAAGATGCTCAGTCGCTGTTTCATTTTCGTTGTTGACGTCACAAGTGGATAAAACGCATCAAGCAAAGTCACTTCATAGACGAGCCTGTATTTTGGGTTCAAAATGGCGTATGGGCAGGCCTGGCGTTATCAGCAAGCAGTTTGTTAGCAAAAAACTAAAGTGTAGCAACCCTTAACCCTTATATATACAGAAGAGCTGTATATATAAAGGTATTGACACTTGATCTTATTTTGCAGTAAATTTTGTTTTTTTCACTGTTCACTGCTGTTTACTTTAAAAAAAAAAAGTTGTTAACTGATATAGAAAACTCAGTGTATGTGGTTGGTGAATTCAAAAAGAAAAATGTCACTGTGCTCAGAATATTTTTCTTCCATTTGATAATCCAAGAGAACAAGACTGTAGCCCAATAAGGCCCATTGCTCGCTTTATTAGGACAGCGGAGTATGGGGCGATTCCATGTTTGGTATGCTGCATACATGTGCAGGAACTGGTCAATGGATATCAATGTAAATTGGAGTTTTAAATGAGACGATTGAATTTGCTCCTTCCATTGAAGTTTACATAGACGTTTTCTTTTTTTTTTTTTTTTTTTGAGTTTGTGAATTGTTATTTAATGTTTTTATATTGACTTGTAAAAGTTTTTAGGGTTATTGGAACTTTCTCGCAAAACCCTTATAATCCACTTTAAAAATTTCCTTTTCGGAAAAATTTTAAGTATGATTTAATCTAGGTTTGTATTTTATGTTATCGTTTTATTTATTTGCTCATTTTTCACATCAAAGAACAGCAAAAAATACAATAAAGATTTCATTTAAAATTCCTCAAACATATTTTCTCCATAAAACTTTCGACCAAAAATTAGTCTCATACTCTATCCTATAAATCACATCTACTCCCGACATCAAAGATTATTCAATTCTTTCATTACGCCACTCTCTTCTTTTCAAATTCGAAGATTCTAACGTCACCACAGAGAGAAAAGAATGAACTATCTTGTCCTTTTTGTTGCGCATCAAAACTCTGTTTTGTTCAATTTCTCCTTGACCTAGCACGTAATTCCTTGAGCAACAATTTCCTTCATATTGGAGGACTGCCAAAACTGGGAGACATCCTCCATGTTATCGTTTGTTTTCGTACAGTCACGAAAATACTAACGATAAAATGTTTTTCAACAGACAGTACTTAATTTTAAGTACAAAAATTTATTAAGAAATGGTTCGATTTAAAATTCTTTTCACAACTTTTGAGGATAATGCTAATTGGTGAAAATTTTTATTGCAAAACTTTATGATAGTACATTGCAAAAAAAAGAAAAAGAAAGGAAAAGCTTTTACAGTATACTACAGCTAATTTTATAGCAATAAACTCAAAAATGGCTAGTTTTACAGGAATATACTGTAAAATTGCTAATTTTACAGTTTATTACTGTGCATTTTGCAGTTTGAAATTGGAACCTCTGCTTACATAATTATACTGTAAAATAATCATTTTATTTTTTTCCATTGTAGGTTTAAGCGTAGAAAAAAAATAAAGCAAATTAAGTTTAAGTTGAATTAACGTAAAAACAAGAATGGGTTTTAGTAATTTAATGTTGAAACAACTGTTGCTGTGGTTATGATAATCGTGGTAAAAGTCATTCTAATAATTTTGCGCAAATGAAGATTTTGTAAGGGTATCTGCAGAAAAATATCGGCCGAGTTTTAACTTCAAAAATTCGTAAAAAGAGGGTCTAACTTGAAATGCTTTTAACTACTTGGGGAGAGTGCTAATTGGTGAATATGGTTATTACATAACTTTAACATAGTAGTATCAAATGCGGTAAAAATAATTTAATTAAGTGGAAGAAAATTTACTTTTTTTGAAAAAAAGTGGGTTTAGTTATTTGATGTTAAATCAACAGTTGTAGTGGCTACAACGAAAATGGTGTCCGTTATTCTGATATTGTTTTAAGCGAACGAAGGCTTGGAAAAGCATCTTTAAAAATCTCAAAACTGCGTGAATTTTAACTTGAAAATAAAGATTCGTGCTTATGAATAATCTCAATTCACCTTTTTATCCGTCTAATTTTAGTACGAAACCTTGAGATTTCCATACGGCACGGAAGAAAGAGTTATGCATCATAGCGAGAGTGTATTTTGAACTCTCCTACAAGCATATTTCACGTATTGAAACTCGAAAATACTCCTTAAATTAGCCTATTTTCCAGCTTTATATCGTCAACAACATCTGCTATCGTTGCAAATCTGCGTAAAAGTATTAAATTGCTTTTACGCAGATTTTTAAAGTACTGAAAAGTTAAAGTACTATTTTTAACCCATTCCCAGGTAGCACAAAAAACGTTTTAACGTTTTATAAACGTTTTTAATCCGTTGTCACAACGTTAATAACCATTTTACAACCTTTAAAAAACGAAATGTGCTACTTGGGTTAATGCCTGACATTTTTTTCCAAAGATATTTTGTATACTGGTTAGAAACAGTGTTTAATGGGCGGGAAAAATAATCAAAAAATATTATGTAAAAAATAATTTTTTTATTAAGGAAGAAAAAATCGTCCCTTAAAAGTTACAATAGACCCCAGAGGGTACATACTTTTTTTACTAATTTTTTTTTTCCAACGATATAATATTTAAAAAGACATTTTATAAGATCTTTTTTTTTTGTCGTGTCTATGACTTAGCCGAACTAAGTAACTCCATGGACCCATATAACTGCTTTTGCGATTTGTTGGATGTTATCGTCATAAAGGTCTACAAGTGACGGCAATGCACCAATTTCTCTCAGGTTCGCACTTACTGCTGGACACTCAAAGATATGACAAGGTGTAAGCTGTGTATCTGGGCAATTACAACAGTTTCTATACACCTTTCTACCCTCTCCATCAATCTTCATGTCCCTGTGATGGCCGGTTCTCAGCCTGCTTATAGTCTTTGTTATTGATCGACTTATATTTATTTCACATAGCTGGTGTTTCACTTGGATTGATTTATCTCTAAGTTTAGATAGATCAGAATGAGAAGAATTAAAATCAGCAATTAGCAAACTGGGAAGCTGGGAATAACTTTAAAAAACTTAGCTTTTTTTTCTTGAGAATGTGAACGATGTAATTTTTGATAAAGAGCATATTAAAACTGCTACAGAACACACTTTACAATGGTTGTGTGCTGTAATCTGTTAATAACGAATTGGAACAATTCCAAGGTACTTATTCAACACTATTATTTGGTTGAAATGCTCATTTTGGGGAAATTTAGACCTTTTTTTGGACCGTTTCTAAAAAGTGACGCTAGGCATTAATGGGTTAAAGTACTGTATTTGAAAGCGTTTTAATTTTTTGAAACCCAAAATGTGAATCATTATAAAGATTAAAAAATCAAACTGACTCAAATCTGTTTTTTCTTTTTCATCTTTCATCTCATTGTTAGAAAGAATATTTTTTGGATCTGAAATTGGCTCATATCTTTTTCTTCTTTTCCATCTTCCATCTCGTTGTTAGAAAGAAAGATTTTTTTAAATGGATATGATCGCTACTATCGTCATTATGTTTTCTTTTACAGTGGGCACCGGTTTATTGAATCAGTGGTAAATTGAGTCAGCCGTTTTAATGAATTAAATCTGCAAAAAAAAAAAAAAAACCAATGTCCAGCTTCACTTAATCAGCCCTTTTATTAATCAAAAATCTTTATCTTAGCCCATAATATTTTTGAGCACACCTTTTCATTCACTTAGTGAATTTGCGTTTATCTTTTTATTTTTTATTATACTGTTTGGTTCGTTAAGTCCTCTTTTCATATCTCTGTGTTTTGTACAGTGCGTCTCGAAATGATAGGTCCACCCTATTTTTTCAAAATTTCGACTCTTAATTGAGAATAAGAATAATTTTTTTGATATTTATTATAGATCTGTAATTGTTATAACTATGTTTGATGAAATTTCTTTAAAATAAATAATTTCTTCTTATTTGATGCAAATTTTCATTTTCAGACCGTTTCAAAAAGATAGGTCCGCCTTTAGAAATTTTACCCCAACCACGTTTATTTACAAAAAATTGCATACGTTTGGTTGCTTAGTCGGGATTATGCTTGCTGCTGTGGAGATATTTAAACAGATTTGAACAGCACTTTATAGTCAAACAAAACGGGTTGTCGTTGCAGTCTTTCGCTGGTTGAGCAGGGGAAAATTGATGCATTTAAACAGTCTGGAAAATCGAATAGAGAAATAGGTAAGCTTTTAAACAGATCGCTAAGTGTTGCAAACAATTTTTTGCTATTTAGAAATGCTTATAGTAGTAAAAAAGCATCTGGCCACCCATCAAACGTGACACCCTAACAACGAAGCACTATCGTAAGGGACCTAAAATCTGGACACTTTGGCCAAACGACTAAACCTTTCAATATCAAAATCTGTAGTCCACAGAGCGGTAAAGAAGTTCGGCAATTTAGTTTACGGGAAAAGGAAAGCGGCTCCGAAATTGACTAAAAAGCACAAAGAGAAAAGATTGAAATTCGCGCAGAAAGTGATGTCCTGGAAACAAGATAGGCACCGTGTGATATTCAGTGATAAAAAGGAATTCAACCTGGACAGTCCAGATGGTTGGCATTATTACTGGCACGATCTGCGTAACAATAAACCGATATTCTCGAAGAGGCAAGCTGATGGTGGTTCCATTATGGTGTGTGCCCGATTCAGAGGGACAGGAAAAACTGATATAGCATTTGTAGACAATCGTTTGAATGCTGCTGGCTATAAAAAGCTGCTTGAACAATATTTTCTTCCATAATCAGAACCCATTGGGGGCTTATTCTTCATGTTCCAATCGGACAATGCTCCTCTGCAAAGTCCACTTTTGAATGGTTTCTTGATAATGTTGTACATATCATCGATTAGCCACCTCGCAGGCCCCGACCTGAATCCAGTAGAAAACATGTGAGGTATACTCGCAAGAGCGGTGTATGCAGGTGGAAGGCAGTACAACAGTACTGCAGACTTTAAAAAGGCTATTTCCTCCGAATGGTAAAATATCGGGACAAATTGTTTGCAAAAACTTGTAGAAACCATGCCAAATATGATTTATGAGCTTATTCAGAAAAAAAATCAGAAAAATTTCTTATTAATTAACATTTATTTGATGATTGGACCTATCTTTTTGAAATAGCTGTTTCATCTAATTTTAGTTTCCCGTTATTATTCCTATTATTTGTAAATTATTTATGAGCTATTTTACATTGAATGAAGTACTGTAGTTTATAAAATAGTACTTTGTACACAATACAACCTTTTTTTATCAGCATAACTTTCGTTTTTATTGGTGGACCTATCATTTCGAAACGCACTGTATGTCCTTTGTGTTGCTGTTTTTGTATTGTACCCTGTTATTTGTCTTGTTCTATTTTTATTATATGTAATGTTTTGGTGTCTTGAATAAATTTAGACACCGACTCCGACTGCCGGCTTACTAAAAGACCCTGGCAGTCATTCTACGGTAGTCTGTAAGTACACTCACCCACTCTTTAGAACAAACGTGATTCATATAAGTGGCGATCATTGTATTTCACGCCTCTAAGATGATTTTGAATGTTTGAAAAATGCTAACGAGTATTTTCACACCCCGGAAAAAAAAAGTCTTGGAAAAATGTCTCCAAAACTAGTGCCGATTCTTTGGGACAAATTTGTTTCGAATTATCTAGTAACAAATTCTTAATATATTCTACTTGTAATAACATTCTTAGCAAAATATCAAGAACAATAGATTTCTTGTAAAAACGGTTCTAAAACAGAAAGGAGTTTTGAGGGAAATAAAGAGCATTCCATACTTGTTTAGTACAAAATTAAATGTATACTTCGTTAACAATTGCGTTTCAATAAAGAGAGCAATCTCATTAAACCGTTTTCAAAATGAGAGACTATTTTTTGGGATACATATATCACACTTCTTATTTGCGTTGTGGCGACTTTTGATGGGATAGTTTTCAAAGGATTTGCCTTTAATGTCAAGATTATGAATTAAAGCTTACTTCCAACAGTGATAATGGATAGAGAACTCATACATAATATCACAAGTTGCCCCAGTACGATTTTGAGGGGGAGGAGGGTTGTGACGGAGTTTGGTAGGGCCATTAAGAGCAGTTGCTAATGGTGCTTAATTAGGAAGACGGGTGCTAAAATCTTAATACGTTTTGAATGACAGAAATCATTGCTGGCGCCATATTTCGGTGAGTCCTATGTGACCTAATGTATTCTCTCTTATGCTGAAGAATCCTTTTATATTATAATACAAAATCAAGAGAATGATTGATTTGTGAAGTATGTTGTAAATTCATATTTAATTGTTGCGTCACAAATATTTTTGGCTCGAAGGTTTAAGCACCATAAAGGAATAGGATTTGTTTTTTATTTTAACTAGCTTATTACTCGGCTTTGCCTGGGTACTTATTAATACAACATAGCTCTAAAAAAATATTTGAATGTTCCAAAGTAATTAGAACAGGAATTATAATTGTTTTTAACGTATTTCATGATAAAATGAAATAGGTGAGCCTTAAATTGATAATCCATTGTTAATCGCAATCTTTGTTTTAAAATACTCATATTTAAATGTGCTAAATTTTATCAATTTGTATGCTTAAAGGCTTATCTCTATTACTTCGTATGTGCAAAATTAAAAGAAAATGGAAATTTTGAGCCAAAAATTTTGAATTTTGAGCTTTTTGGATTTTTTTTTAAATTTTAAAACCCCACTTATGGAAATTCTAGTGCATCAAGGAACCTCTCTGTGCCAAGTTTGATGAAAATCCGACGAAAATTGTGGATTTGTATAAGGAGCAGACATGCAAACATACATCTATTTATATATATGTATATATATCATTCTTCGGTCTTTAATTTCCGACTTTCTGCCACAGAAATATAGTTTAAGAAGAATATATAACCCCTGTACTTTTTTGTTAGAAAGTAACTCCTAGTTTTCTTGCAATATTTATATTTATAAAAGTATTTTTAAAACGAAAACAGCTTTTTTACTTTAAAAAAGATTGCAGAAAAATAGGTGTGATAAAATTACTTTCATTGGTGTATACAAGTGTATCAGCTTATCATTGAAAATATGTAAAGAAAAAAGTAACTGCCTTATTTAAAGCTCTAGAATAGTGTTTCTTTTCAGTTACGTTGAAATTTTAGTTGGAAAAAAATAAAAGTTATTGTTGAATATTATTGCTAAAACTTTAATACTGTAAAAATATAATATTGTCGATATTACAGCGATTAAGGGACGTTATTGCATGCGCCTACACAACTTATCTTTCGAGTGCTGAACGATTTTACATATCGCACGCCTAGAAGAATACTGTCACAACTCAAAAAGTCGAAACTCTGAATGTTCAGAGATGTACCCAGAGCCATGATTTAAAAGTTAAAAAGAAACGTTTATTTTAAAAGCATTATGAAAGCGAATGAGCCGAAATGATCTAACCTAATGTATGATAGACTGCACCATTACTAATTGCTTCAATATATCAATTTCTTTTCCATGTCTTAAATTTTTCTGTTTTTGAGTTGTGACAGTATTCTTCTAGGCATGGGATATATGAAGGGGCTCCACTGTATGCTTATGCACATACAAAAAACTGCACATATGCACAGATACTCAGACACGTCAAACTAATACCCCCCCCCCTTATTTTTGCTTTGAAGGATAAGAAGTCTTGTTAATTTGTACCTTGGTTGGGTGGATAGTAGCAATTAGTAGGAAGAAAAATAAAGAAAGTTTTTGCTACATATGTTCAAAGCAGTAGGGGAAGACCACCTATATTGGACCCCCTAAGAACAGGAGGCCTGTGTCGCTCAATGTGAAGCAAAACAAAAATACAAAATAGGGCATCGTAAGCTAAATTTAATCAGGAACCGCCCTAGGAGCTTATATTTTCTAAAAATATGGAAATTATTTTTTAAAAAATTATCTTACAAAAAGTTGCAAAAGTCCAATTTAGGAATATATGCGCCTATATTGAACCATGCGCTTCCTAAATTGGACCGTACCAGAAAATCATAGAATAATTTATATTTGAACTATACATCTTTTTTCCAGGATTTGCAATAAAATTTCTTTTGCTTCGAGCTCATTTAGGCAGTGTTGATACACTCACCGATAGCATTTCATGCATTTAATCATGTTTTGCGCTTCATCTCTATGGCAAATATTGCAATAATAATTGTTTTGTGCAGTTTCTTGCTTATTCTTGTGTGACTTTTTCTGTTCTATGCTTCTTTCATACGGCGTTAGAAGATTGCTGAGATAGCCTTCCTTTTTGTGTCTTATATTTTTTAGGTAAATTGATATGTAAGCCTGGCCTTTATAAAATCATAGTTGAAGTTGACAATCATGCTTTGATGAGAACTATCCGCTGTTTATGCAGAGCTTTTACTAATTTAAATCGTAGCTAGTTCTTGCACATGGTGTACAACAGTACAACTTACATCGAACATGTAGCCTGCTCACTTTGAGTAGTTTTATCTGGACTACTTGCATCAAACTCTGCTCCAGCCAAGTCAATGCCGCTAAACACATGTCAATTAACAGGCCAAACTCCTGTTCTTTAGAATCAACTCACAACATTTGCCATGGCCTTGATTGAGGTTTACCCATAAGAGTTACCAAACAGTTCTTCTGTTCGATATTGGGTAATGGATCTCATTGGATGTTCTCGCATCCATGCATCACACTTGATTAAAATATGTAGACAGAGGCTGAAAAAAGATAACATCTTGCATGGTGTGCTTTAAGAGAAAGCATTATTATATCGCTCTCGTTAACCAAGTTTATTGCATCTATGCTCTTGGTTTAACGGTTTTGATGAAATATTGTATCAATTGTGCAATTGTGGTGAGTTATCGTTTGTGATCCAACTTTTTTTAAACAAGCATATTGCTCACCAGGGGGTGCTTTTACGATAAGCAAATACATGGAACGTATTCTTTTGAAAATAAGCATGGGGAGGTAGGGGGGTGTAGAAATTCTGTTACACTCATGCAGCAAATAGCAAGTGTGTTTCTAACACGTTCACCACACATTACTGCTCCAAACTAGTGTTTACTTTTATATGTCGATATATTTTAAGGCTTTTGGCCAGTGAAAAGACCAGTTTCATCTACATTGAACATTTTAGTAGCATATTAATTGTTTCTTTTTAAAATCTTTTCGAGCAAATCGAAGAATTTCATTTTTTCCCTCGGTAAACCAGCACAAATTTTATTCAAACTAATAACTATGTTTTTCAACCTGAAACTGCAACTTAATGGAAAAAGAGAAAAAAAAAAAAAAAAAAAAAAACAAATATTTCAAGAATTTGAAACTTCTAGAAAATGTGCTTGATAAAAAAAATGTATATCGTGAATAGGTGTTAAAGTATGCTTAAAATAATCTTAACTCCGCTATTAAATCAGATGAGTCACTTATTTAATAGTACAATTAATGAAAAGTCTTGCTTAAAATCATATTCTTAAATTGGACCATCGGTCCAATATAGGAAAATATTTTCGGTCCAATAAAGGAAAACATGCCATTTTTTATTCTTCAGCTAATTTCTCTGTCAAAAATTATCACAACCGCGCATGTAAATACATAGATGTGATCCTTATTAAACACAGATTATCATGCTATAACAGTAGTTTACCTCAGCTTACAAGTTTTAGTACTATCTTACTAGGTACAAGACCGCAAAATAAGATTTTACACGTTTCCAACATAAATCATGCCGTAACTCACGCTACACAGTTCGAAGACTGGTGAAACTTCATACACATTGATTTTATTCCTAAAACTTTATTTATCTACCGTTAAAGTTTAGCATAGATCTCTGTACTAGATTTTAAGCCCGAAGTCCAATTTAAGCAGTGGTCCAATATAGGCGGTCTTCCCCTACTAGAAGCGAAGCCGCTTTTTTCTATTAAAATAGGTAAAGTGGAACTAAACATATACAATGTTTTCATGGAAATAACTGCTGCTAAAAATATTTTGTGCAAAAGGTAGATAAATAGTTCCTTTATTTTTTTCCCTCAAAAAATGAAGACGAGTGAGTGCAGGAGCATTATTTTTGGTGTTTTAAAACTTAAGTCATTATTTTTTTCGTGGTTAGAGAAATTTTGTAGTTGGAGTTTGCATTATCTTTCTGCTAATAAAATTAAACCTTTCTGTAATTTAAATTAAAACATTTCCCAAAAAATGAATGCACGGACACATCTTTGTTTCGCATTCTTTATAAATATGCTGCTCTTCGTTTGGAATGTTTCTTTTGCTTATTTTTTTTTTTAAGCTTAAGCTTTTTTCCCTCCAACGTCATGCGAAAAGAAAACTAAATGAATATCATCATATGTATGTAAAGCAAATCTCTTTTAATTAATTTTAATTTAAGGAAGTTAAGCTAGTGTTTAAGCAAATGATGGAAAAATTAAGCCTTCATTTGGTCCCGTTTTCTCCTTCCTTATGAGTATAATATATCTCTTTGATGTATAGGTCTTTTAGTCAAGCTTAATCATTAAAATTTCAATAAAAAATAAAGACATAAAAGGTTACAAATTGAACCACTTAAATATAGTCAATTAGTGATGTACTCATACACGTTAG
Organism: Uloborus plumipes; assembly: GCA_038373865.1. Taxonomy (NCBI): domain Eukaryota; kingdom Metazoa; phylum Arthropoda; class Arachnida; order Araneae; family Uloboridae; genus Uloborus; species Uloborus plumipes. The sequence continues at coordinate 56,282 of JAXGGA010003859.1, forward strand.
GATTAATTGCATGTTTAAGCCGCCAACTTGTTTTTTGTATCGTATTCAGTCGGTAAATAGTATTTAAGGGACCTTTTTTTCAGTGCATTATATTGAATGCTTCAGTTAATTTTTGAGAGCATTCAATTCTTCATTTTATTCTAGCATTTTTATTACAGTTTAGAAGAATGCTTTATTTTATACAGCTGGTTTCTTGCCATTTTAGAGTGATATTTATCATCGTTATTCCTTTCTTTGCATTTTGTTATGAACAATACTTTCTATGATTTGCTGCAAAAATCAAACATTTTACTTGATGTTTTGGAGATACTGTCGTCTCCGTTTAATCGGGTTATGGATATAGGCACCGCTTAAACGAATAAAAAATCTTCCGTAACCGTCTACTTATTGTTAGTATGAACAAGGACACGCTTCTTTAAAAATATTTTTTTTTTCAATATTTGTTTTTCATTTTCTTCTCAAAAATAATAATAATAATAACAAAGCAAAAAAAAAAAAAAAAAGAAGAAAACAAGAAAAGAAAAAAAAAAAAAAAAAAACGATACTACCCTTTACCCCCTTTTCACAGCAGTAAATATAGTATTTTTGGTTATTATTTGTTTTTAACGGTTACAACTTTCCAATAGTTTCAGGTTATCTTTGCTGATTAATTATTTGCTGAAACGTCGAACGAAAATTACACTAGTAAAAAGAATAATTTAATGAATTTGGATACTAATAAACTTAGAAGCTATACAATTAACATAATCATTAAAAAAAGTTGTGTATTCAGTAAAAAATATGTACTATTGTCATATTCATTGAAAAATACAATTAAGAGTTTTTTACTTTTTTATATCATTAAACATTTTAAACTTTTATCTTTCCAACCATAAATCACATTTGGTTATCAAAAAAAAAAAAAAGAGAAGCATCAGAACTTTTTGTGCTGTCAAAAGCATTCACCGTGTTCATTACATGAGTGAAATCTTCAAATGCCTTTTTCTCGTAACATGAATTGTTCATGTAAAGTTTAAATTCAACGTTAAAAATGCACAAATATGCAGGTATATTGCAGACACGTGTTTCGGGGCTACAAGGAGCCCCTTTTTCAATGCAAGAAGTGTGAGCTTTAGGATGAAGAATTATCCGATAAAAGCTTTTATCGGATATCCGCTTTTATCCTTGGATATACGCTTTTATCCTTGTAGCCCCGAAACACGTGTCTGCAGTATACCTGCATATTTGTGCATTTTTAACGTTGAATTTAAACTTTACAGCTATCGCACAAAGGTATTTATTTTCTTTATGAATTGTTCATGTTCATGTTCCCTTTTCTCACTATCCATCACACTTACAGGGCCATATTTTCAATGACCCTTATATTACGTAGTTTTACACATTTTAACTAAAGGATTTGACGATACATTGATATGTTTATTTTTATGGAGTCAAAAATAATCAAAAATGCGAATTTAAAAGGGGATTTATGAGTAAAATATTAATTACCTATTTTTATTTCCGCTTAGAAAAAAAATTACATGTTAAAGCATGTAAAACATGTATTCTAATACGTATAAAAATTTCTTAGCCCTATCTTTTACCATTTCCGAGAAAATGGTACGTAAAGTTGGTGAATTTAACATGGCGGAGATAAAGACTACCCGATTCCCTGAAAAAGCAAAAAAAAAAAGAAATAAGAAAAAAAAAGGCATTAAACCATGAAATCAGCAGTACAAAATATTGCCTTTGTCAATAATCTGTAATGTTCAGCAATTCCTTCATGAGTCACGTGACTGAATCGTCAATGAAAATAGTTTATCTATAAATCAGCAGAAAATGTTAATCTGAATTCAAAAATATTAATAGGAAGATATTTTAAATGACAAATAGTTCACCGTAAATGAAGAGAAAACGAAAAGGTTGCTTTTTGAAGACAAAAAAAAAAAAAAAAAAAATAAATAAATAAATAAATAAAATAAATACAGTTGAACCTGTCTATTAGGGTGGGCCGAAAAATTTTTTTTTGGAAATCTGTTTTTGGGTAGTGTGGAAAAGTTGCTATATGGGCCTGTTATTACTCTCAAAAAAATTCGCTAAATTTGTTTAAAATTTAGCCGGCGCTCATTGGCCTAGAAAAATTGGAAAAAAGAGCAAAAATGCACTTTTTTTCAAAAAAAAAAAAAAATCAGAAAATAAATACGTTTGAAACTATTTCTAGCAAACAGTAGAAATATCAGTTAGAAAATCAGGCATAACCCTCAAAAAGTTTATACATTTCTTAGAATATTTAGCTGCACCCTTTTAAGACTAAAAAACAGAGAAAAAAGTTTTTTTTTCTTTGTAAAAATATTTTAAAAAGTAGTATAAATACTAATACAGAAATGTTACGTAATGCGTTACTTAGAATATACATTGAAAATTCAAGCAATTTTAAACGACTTTTATTCGCAATTTTTAAAAAATGCACACACTCAAAGAAAAATTGTTACACAAATGCTAAATCTTTAACCATTTTTTTTTCTATTTTTTAAAAATTTGAGAGTACTACTACCTTGAATAAACCTGAAACTGAGCTTGAATCAGGAGAAAGTACAGAAAATATATATGAAGAATTTAAATGGACTTATCCGCTTTCCAGTAAACGGAAGTGAACTGATGACACTGATGAGCCATCAGCATCAACAAGTCAAATGAGACTTTCTATGCCTCATACAGCCTTAGCTGCAGATCTAACTGGTGCGTCAAATAGAACAGTGGCCAAAATTATTACAGCAGTTCTCGCTGATTTCGACTTAGTTTTGCCAAAGCAATAAACATATATGGTTGATAAAAACAAAGTAAGGGGGAAGTTGCGAAAAAAAGGAGAGAACTAAGAGAAAAGGATTTAAGAGTTGTTAAAGAAACAGCTATAAAGAGTTTGTATTTTGACGGCCGCAAAGATGACACCCTTCAAAAGACATCTGTCCATCAAACATTAGCATCTGAAGCCCATGTAGTACTGATAGAAGAACCAGGTAATAAGTACATCGGTCATACATCGCTAACGGCTGGTGAAAGTGCAAAATAAATTTCGCAAGGTATTATAGACTTTGCAAAAAAGTATAATATGAGCTTGCTCAACTTATCTGTTATTGGATGCGACGGAACGGATGTGAATACGGGATGGAAAGGAGGAGCAATTCGTTTGCTTTAGGCACACATCAAAAGACCTTTGCAGTGGAACATCTGTCTACTACATACGAATGAGTTGCCACTAAGGCATCTTATTATGGAACTAGACGGCTGCGCAAAGGGACCATATTCCTCTTCTGGACTCATAGGTCAGCTTCTCAAGGATTGTAAAAAAAATAAAGGGGTCAAATTCGATAAAATTGACTGCAATATTTTGGCTTTGGATATGAAAGACATAAAAAGTTTAAGTACTGAGCAACAGTATTTATACAGAATATGTTTAGCAGTTAAAGATGGCAGTTGCACTTCTAGCGTGGCTGGCAGTAGCCCAGGAAAACTCAGTCACGCACGATAGCTGATTACTGCAAATCGTTTGTACATAAGCACGCTTAATACATCAGAAAATTTTAAACTTTTGGTCAAGTACGTCGTGTTAATTTATGCTCCAATGTGGTTCGACATAAGATTGAAACCGAACTGCCAGTATGGTGCTCAGCATTTCTGGAAAATGATTTCCCTTACAAGGCAGTTTCCAGAGAACGTTCAGCAAATAATCTTCAAAGTTCTCTCCAACAATGCGCTTTTCGCTCATCCTGAACATCTGTTGTTAACAATGTTGTTTGACCCTAGAAAACACATTCGGGAACTAGCAGTTAGGCGCATTCTTCACATTAGAAGTAAAAAGCCTAAAAACTCGGATGACGTACGATTTTTCAAGCTTCCTAAACTTAATTTTGATTATGTTGATTTAATTAATTGGGAAAACTTTCTTATAACAGAGCCACCCCTTACGATGCATCTAAATGAACAAGACTTAAAAGAAAAGTGTAAAGAACAGCCCACAGACTTAACTTTCAAGAAATTTCCCTGTCACACACAGGCCGTGGAACGTTGTGTGAAACTGATAACTGAAGCTGCAACAAAAGTTTGTGGTGAAACTGCTCGAGATGGATATATTCGGGTCAAACTTCACGCGAGGAAAGAACTTCCATCTTTTGAAAACAAAGGACAATATTATTCAAAAAAATAATATTCATTATACTTGAGGTATTATGAATCAAATTTCTATATTTCTTTTTCAAAATATGTTATTCTAGAAAATGTGTGATAGCATTACATGATAATCAGGTGCTTATTATTATTAATAGTGCTCTTTAATGAATTAATTTTTAATGAATGATGAATTGATGTTTGATTAATTGAATAATGAATGAGAGTATGAATTTTTAAAGAATTAATTAATGAATGACACTATGAATTAATTTTTAAGAATTATTTTCCGATTGGTTTTTGAAGAAATCCAATATTTTTTTCATTTTCTCCAATTTTTGATGTCAGAAGTGTGTCGTTAAATGTACAGTAAAATCAATAAAATATTTTATGGGCTAAAACTGGTTCATTATTTAGCATTTTTGTTGCATTCCAGCAAACTATTTTAAATTTATTTTTAAAATAAAATGTTTACAAAAATTCTTTTTTTTTTCTCTTTTTTCGGTTTTTCAGTGTCAATGAGCGCCGGCTAGATATTTTTTAATCTTCAAGAAATTTCTTAAGAGTGCTAACTAGTTCACTACGCAACTTTTGCGCGCTACCCAAAAATAGATTTCGAAAAAAAATTTTTTTCGGCCTATTTCGGCCCGCCCTACTGTCTATCTCGAATGTCATGGGTTAGAAAAAAAAATCGAGATACGGAGCTTTAGAGATACAAGGATTGTCATAAAAGCAATAGGAACAAAGTCAAAGACTTAATAGATTGTTTTGCACTGATATTGTCGAATTATTTTACTGTGTGATATGCTGTGAGTACATATTTTACTAATTTTAATAATTATATTGATAACAAGTTTATGCATACCTTTTAGTAAATGAAATTTATATTCCAATGATTGTCACACAAAACTATTGATATTCGTAATCAAAACAATATAAATATTCGAAGAGAATAAACTCAGAGAACACAACAAAATAACTGTTCTCAATGGTTAACTCTAGAATCTTTTCCCCAGTTCAACAATGCCCACTTCTCCCGAGTTTCCGAATAAATGGAAATCCTTGGAAACTAGTTTCTTGTACATATTTTTTTCCTCTGGGCTACATGCATCGTCAGACTTGAAGTACATTATGATTTTTGATACTAGAAAATATGCTTTTTATCAACAATTGAAAGGGCAAATGGATAAAAGTGATCTGTGAAAATTTTGGAAAAACACACTTTTTAAAATGGATGAAGGGGATAACAAAAAATATTTCTTGGAAGCTTCCTAGAAATTAAAAAAATTGCCACATATCACCTTTATTCACTTGCCCCTTCAATTTTGTTTGTGAGTTAACAAAATTGAACACACACTAATTTGAATTTGTGTAAATCGGCGAAATTCAACTGTCACATATCACCTTTATTCACTTGCCCCTTCAATTGTGTTTGTGAGTTAGCAAAATTGAACACACACTAATTTGAATTTGTGTAAATCGGCGAAATTCAACTGTCACATATCACCTTTATTCACTTGCCCCTTCAATTTTGTTTGTGAGTTAACAAAATTGAACACACACTAATTTGAATTTGTGTAAATCGGCGAAATTCAACTGTCACATATCACCTTTATTCACTTGCCCCTTCAATTGTGTTTGTGAGTTAGCAAAATTGAACACACACTAATTTGAATTTGTGTAAATCGGCGAAATTCAATTGTCACATATCACCTTTATTCACTTGCCCCTTCAACGGTGTATGTGAGTTAACAAAATTGAACACACACTAATTTGAATTTGTGTAAATCGGCGAAATTCAACTGTCACATATCACCTTTATTCACTTGCCCCTTCAATTGTGTTTGTGAGTTAGCAAAATTGAACACACACTAATTTGAATTTGTGTAAATCGGCGAAATTCAATTGTCACATATCACCTTTATTCACTTGCCCCTTCAACGGTGTATGTGAGTTAACAAAATTGAACACACACTAATTTGAATTTGTGTAAATCGGCGAAATTCAACTGTCACATATCACCTTTATTCACTTGCCCCTTCAATTGTGTTTGTGAGTTAGCAAAATTGAACACACACTAATTTGAATTTGTGTAAATCGGCGAAATTCAATTGTCACATATCACCTTTATTCACTTGCCCCTTCAACGGTGTATGTGAGTTAACAAAATTGAACACACACTAATTTGAATTTGTGTAAATCGGCGAAATTCAACTGTCACATATCACCTTTATTCACTTGCCCCTTCAATTGTGTTTGTGAGTTAGCAAAATTGAACACACACTAATTTGAATTTGTGTAAATCGGCGAAATTCAATTGTCACATATCACCTTTATTCACTTGCCCCTTCAACGGTGTATGTGAGTTAACAAAATTGAACACACACTAATTTGAATTTGTGTAAATCGGCGAAATTCAACTGTCACATATCACCTTTATTCACTTGCCCCTTCAATTGTGTTTGTGAGTTAGCAAAATTGAACACACACTAATTTGAATTTGTGTAAATCGGCGAAATTCAATTGTCACATATCACCTTTATTCACTTGCCCCTTCAACGGTGTATGTGAGTTAACAAAATTGAACACACACTAATTTGAATTTGTGTAAATCGGCGAAATTCAACTGTCACATATCACCTTTATTCACTTGCCCCTTCAATTGTGTTTGTGAGTTAGCAAAATTGAACACACACTAATTTGAATTTGTGTAAATCGGCGAAATTCAATTGTCACATATCACCTTTATTCACTTGCCCCTTCAACGGTGTATGTGAGTTAACAAAATTGAACACACACTAATTTGAATTTGTGTAAATCGACGAAATTCAACTGTCACATATCACCTTTATTCACTTGCCCCTTCAATTGTGTTTGTGAGTTAGCAAAATTGAACACACACTAATTTGAATTTGTGTAAATCGGCGTAATTCAATTGTCACATATCACCTTTATTCACTTGCCCCTTCAACGGTGTATGTGAGTTAACAAAATTGAACACACACTAATTTGAATTTGTGTAAATCGGCGAAATTCAACTGTCACATATCACCTTTATTCACTTGCCCCTTCAATTGTGTTTGTGAGTTAGCAAAATTGAACACACACTAATTTGAATTTGTGTAAATCGGCGAAATTCAATTGTCACATATCACCTTTATTCACTTGCCCCTTCAACGGTGTATGTGAGTTAACAAAATTGAACACACACTAATTTGAATTTGTGTAAATCGGCGAAATTCAACTGTCACATATCACCTTTATTCACTTGCCCCTTCAATTGTGTTTGTGAGTTAGCAAAATTGAACACACACTAATTTGAATTTGTGTAAATCGGCGAAATTCAATTGTCACATATCACCTTTATTCACTTGCCCCTTCAACGGTGTATGTGAGTTAACAAAATTGAACACACACTAATTTGAATTTGTGTAAATCGACGAAATTCAACTGTCACATATCACCTTTATTCACTTGCCCCTTCAATTGTGTTTGTGAGTTAGCAAAATTGAACACACACTAATTTGAATTTGTGTAAATCGGCGTAATTCAATTGTCACATATCACCTTTATTCACTTGCCCCTTCAACGGTGTATGTGAGTTAACAAAATTGAACACACACTAATTTGAATTTGTGTAAATCGGCGAAATTCAACTGTCACATATCACCTTTATTCACTTGCCCCTTCAATTGTGTTTGTGAGTTAGCAAAATTGAACACACACTAATTTGAATTTGTGTAAATCGGCGAAATTCAATTGTCACATATCACCTTTATTCACTTGCCCCTTCAACGGTGTATGTGAGTTAACAAAATTGAACACACACTAATTTGAATTTGTGTAAATCGGCGAAATTCAACTGTCACATATCACCTTTATTCACTTGCCCCTTCAATTGTGTTTGTGAGTTAGCAAAATTGAACACACACTAATTTGAATTTGTGTAAATCGGCGAAATTCAATTGTCACATATCACCTTTATTCACTTGCCCCTTCAACGGTGTATGTGAGTTAACAAAATTGAACACACACTAATTTCAATTTGTGTAAATCGGCGAAATTCAACTGTCACATATCACCTTTATTCACTTGCCCCTTCAATTGTGTTTGTGAGTTAGCAAAATTGAACACACACTAATTTGAATTTGTGTAAATCGGCGAAATTCAATTGTCACATATCACCTTTATTCACTTGCCCCTTCAACGGTGCATGTGAGTTAACAAATTGAACACACACTAACTTGAATTTGTGTAAATCGGCGAAATTCAGATGTCACATATCACCTTTGTACACCTGCCCCTTCAATTTATACTATTAAGTAAGATAGCTAGAGACTAATTCAAAAATGAGAGTAGTCGAAATTCGAGAAATAATGGTTTCCTGGAAAATTCATTCGAGATAGATATGGGAAAAACATTCAATTTAAGCTATAAAATCAGGGAAATTGAAAATGTTTGATTAAGGCAGGAATTCAAGTAAAACACCATTGCAATCGCTTCGATGCGATCGCAAATTGCAATTGCAAATTCCCAAATTTGGATAAGTTGCAATCGCTACTTGGCACTGACGTCACTACGGGTGGAGCCAACAAGAGCTCACAAGCAGTCAGCGATCTCCTCTTATTCGCCAAGTAGGCTGTGACGTTTTATCTAGCTCGTTTTTCATTGGCAAACGTCACACAAACGTCACGATGTTTTTATCAAGAAACGTTCTAATGTAATTCATTTCCAGTAGCGATTGCAATTTGCGATCGCCTGTTTCACTTGAATTCCTGACATAGAGCAGTTTTCGAGATAGGCTGGTTCGAGATAAACAGGTTCAATTGTGAAACGAAAATGAAAAAAAAAAGAAAAAAATGGTATGAGGGAACTTACTTGAAGTCTAATAAAAACAACATGCAAATGGAAATGAGGTAGCATTTGCAATATTACCAAAATAAAATAATACTGGAACTTAAAAATGTTGATACTTAATATTAAAAACGTCAACAGAGAGACTCATTTTATATGTTTTATTTATGTGTTTTGTTATGAAAAAAAGAGGACCTCAAACCTGTATTTTGATTTCGATGATAGAAGGGCGTTGCATGAAATTTCTAGCGGTATTGATTTCCATTGCTTTAACACAATTTTCCAGAGTGCATCATCCGTGATGGATTTGCTCTTAAGATGCCATGTTTTCAATGGATCAAATGACTTTTTAAAATACTTTGTGAGATTTTTTTGAAAATATAAACATGCACTGCATGTCTCTCAACCTACTAACAACAGAAATGTAAGTAGAAAATAGATTTTCATACAGAGATTTCCAGCTCAAAAAATGATTGTAAGCTACAAATTTAACATTAAATATTTATTATATATATATACATATAAATGTATGTATGTATATATATATATATATATATATATATATTGAAACAGGCAATCAAAACGAAAAGACGAAAACCAAAAACACAAAAGCGAACCAAAGCGCAGCATTTCATCAGGGGGAAGACCGCACTTTGGCCCGAAAAGGCTCTTTCTATATAACATGTGGGAGGGTCCCAAAAACATGTTATCTCCCCCGAGAGCCTTGAAAGAAACCAGGAAAACACATAACACTCACCTTCAAACGGAAGGAACAAGGAATCTAAAAAGCACCTGAACAGATTCCGAAGATAAAAACACCTGAGTGAACTGGAAACTATGCAAGAAGCAGGTAGGAAAAAAAGTTACGGTTACGAAATATTGACAGAACACAGTCCAGCTTTTTTTAGATAATTAGAATAAAAAGATGACGGAACATTATTGTATTGAAGTGCAGATTTCAAAAGAGTAATGTTTTTTTGAATGTAGTTGTTTTTGTTACAAATATTTTTAATCCTGCAGATTTCATTAATCAGGGTGTTGCGAAAAACTTTGATAGAGATGTTTGATTCCCAAGTAATCAGTCTATTAACGTGAAAATTAAAAGAATGTCTTTTATCAAAAAGGTCAATATTCAAGTCATTTTCTGTAATAGAGATGTGCAAATCAAGAAAATCTGTTTGTTTAATATTATCATTAGTTTGAACGAGATCAAGATCTATAGGATAAATATTTTTAGAATCTTTATAAAAGGAATGATAGTTGAAAATAATTAGATCGTCAATATACCTAAATGCTTTAGGGATTGTATAAGTGTAATTTCTTTCAAAGTAGTGAAGGTAAAGATTGGCTAAAACGGAAGAATAATTGGAGCCTTGTGGGATACCCTTAATTTGTAAAAAACAATGCTCGCCGTTAAATATGTAATTATTGAAAATGCAAAAATTTATTAAATTAAGCCAAAGAGTTTCATCAATGCCAAGTGAGATACTGTAGTCGTAAAAATAAGACAAAAGAACATCTTTAAGGCTGGATAAGGAGATACTTGTAAAGAGATCTTTAAAGTCAAAAGAAAAAATACAATCGATTTTATTATTTTTCAAGAAATCAAGAACAGGTGCGTTATTTTTAATAATCCAAGTATGTTTTTCATCAATAATTTTGTTAAAAAGGTTGTTTAGAAAATTGACAAAAATTTTACCAGGTGACTTCATGTAAGAATTGGAACCACATGTAATAAAACGAAATTTTATAGGATTTTTGTGGAATTTAGGATAAATGGGGTACCCCACACATTAAAGAGCTTCAAAGTAATTTTATCATTGCCCCTATTGATAAAGCCGCTAACAATTTTTCCATTATTTGTAAAAAATTCTACCTGCAACTTTTGGATACAGAACTTGAAAATTCCTCTACTTTTAAAAAAGTTTCCACTACTTATAGCATTATCACTAAAAAAATTATTGCACTCAACAAAAAACTACAAATCAAAAACCACAAGATCATCTTTCCATATATCACCATTTATCCTAAATTCCACAAAAATCCTATAAAATTTCGTTTTATTACATGTGGTTCCAATTCTTACATGAAGTCACCTGGTAAAATTTTTGTCAATTTTCTAAACAACCTTTTTAACAAAATTATTGATGAAAAACATACTTGGATTATTAAAAATAACGCACCTGTTCTTGATTTCTTGAAAAATAATAAAATCGATTGTATTTTTTCTTTTGACTTTAAAGATCTCTTTACAAGTATCTCCTTATCCAGCCTTAAAGATGTTCTTTTGTCTTATTTTTACGACTACAGTATCTCACTTGGCATTGATGAAACTCTTTGGCTTAATTTAATAAATTTTTGCATTTTCAATAATTACATATTTAACGGCGAGCATTGTTTTTTACAAATTAAGGGTATCCCACAAGGCTCCAATTATTCTTCCGTTTTAGCCAATCTTTACCTTCACTACTTTGAAAGAAATTACACTTATACAATCCCTAAAGCATTTAGGTATATTGACGATCTAATTATTTTCAACTATCATTCCTTTTATAAAGATTCTAAAAATATTTATCCTACAGATCTTGATCTCGTTCACACTAATGATAATATTAAACAAACAGATTTTCTTGATTTGCACATCTCTATTACAGAAAATGATTTGAATATTGACCTTTTTGATAAAAGACATTCTTTTAATTTTCACGTTAATAGACTGATTACTTGGGAATCAAACATCTCTATCAAAGTTTTTCGCAACACCCTGATTAATGAAATCTGCAGGATTAAAAATATTTGTAACAAAAACAACTACATTCAAAAAAACATTACTCTTTTGAAATCTGCACTTCAATACAATAATGTTCCGTCATCTTTTTATTCTAATTATCTAAAAAAAGCTGGACTGTGTTCTGTCAATATTTCGTAACCGTAACTTTTTTTCCTACCTGCTTCTTGCATAGTTTCCAGTTCACTCAGGTGTTTTTATCTTCGGAATCTGTTCAGGTGCTTTTTAGATTCCTTGTTCCTTCCGTTTGAAGGTGAGTGTTATGTGTTTTCCTGGTTTCTTTCAAGGCTCTCGGGGGAGATAACATGTTTTTGGGACCCTCCCACATGTTATATAGAAAGAGCCTTTTCGGGCCAAAGTGCGGTCTTCCCCCTGATGAAATGCTGCGCTTTGGTTCGCTTTTGTGTTTTTGGTTTTCGTCTTTTCGTTTTGATTGCCTGTTTCAATATTAATGTGCTGTTTTGTTTCTAGCGGCTTTGCGCTGACAGTTCAGCACAGGCTTTGATGTTCATGTATTTTTAAGTCTTTTGGGATTTTAATTCCCCCCCCCTTTTTAATTATATGTATTTCTGTATTCTGTATTTATTTATATATATATATATATATATATATGTTTCTTTGTATGTTTGTCCCTCTTACAAATCCAGTTTTCGTCCGATTTTCATCAAACTTGGCACAGAGATTTCTTAATGCACTAGAATTCACATAGGTAGAGTTTTGAAATTAAAAAAAAAAAATCTGGTATGGACCCCACACTACTTCCTTTTACGTGTAAATTTCTTAGTAGTTGCCTTAAGTGTTAAAAAAAGTGCTTGGAGTGAGCAAGGTAACAATTCAAATATTTACTCCCCTAATCTGCCACGAAACAATGCAAAAAATATTTTGCAATGGTTAATTTTCTAAATATTGCTGATTTTAATATCATTCAGTGAATTTTTCGCAAAATATCGCCAATAGCGCCAAGTTGAACCCAAATTCGAAAAATATTTTTTTCGCCAAATTTGTCGCCAACTTGGCGATATGTCGCCAAGTTGGCGTCAAACGGCGACCAAAAGCTTGGCGACATATCGCCAAGTGGTCGCGCCAATTCATATCACTTGAGTCTGCATTGAAATTAACACTGATTTACCCCAAAAAAGGGGTAAAACACCCCCTTGGGAACATTCAAATGCAACCACAAGGGGAGGTGCACAACTAGACCATCCTCAGAGCCTACATACCAAGCTAGAAGCTTCTACGGCATATAGTTTTTGAGTTATGCGACCCACATACGCACACACGTACATACAGACGTCACGAGAAAACTCGTCGTAATTAACTCGGGGGTGGTTGAAAAAAATTTTTCGGCTGCTTATATGTTGCTAGGTACATATACACGTGCTGACAGGTCAAAAAAACTAAGGAATTTTCATTCGGGGGTGAGCAAAATCAAAATTTAGACTCAAATTTGAGTGATTTTTTTTTCGCGATCACAATACTTCCTTTACTACGTAAAAGGAAGTAAAAATCAAATCCAAAAAGCTCAAATTCAAATTTTTTGTCTCAAAATATCCATTTTCTTTCAATGTTGAATATATTGGCTAATAGAGATAAGCCTTTAAGTATACAAAATGATAAAATTTACCACATTTAAATTTGAGTATTTTCCAGCAAAGATTACGATTAACAATAAATTATCAATTTAACGCTCACCTATTTTATTTTAGTATGAAATAAGTTAAACATTATGCAATACCGAGCAACGCCGGGTAATAATCTAGTATATGATATAATCTACCAGTCATCAAAGTGAGTATGAAACCTTCAACACATAGAAAAATAATAATTAAGGAGGATTGGGGAAAGACGACGTATTGTGGAAGATGCCGTATCATGTGTTACACCCACAAGCATAAACAAAAACAGCTTGCAAATACGTTAGAACAAACGCTCATAAAAAAGGCTATTTTTTTGCTCTTTTAATGCAGTTCCTTTGACATTTTAGATTTTTCTTTTTATATATGCATGAAATCCTACTTTGATGCTAAATAGGGGTGCCCATCCGTTCCATCCCCCCAAACTTAATGGCGCAACCCCTCCCCGCCCCCCAAATTTTCACAACCCTCTTGTGCTTTTTATTTTTATTTTTAACCCTCTTTTTTATTTTATTTTTTTTTTTTAAATATTATTTATTTATTTTTTTAAATTACAAGTATTATTTTGCATACATTATTTTTTTGAAGGTATAATCGATATCAGAATATAATATATCAGAATATAATCGATATTCTATCATATATAGCAGAATATAATCGATTTTTTTCCCTCCCAGACATTCCAAGCATACACACACACAAGCACGAAGAAATAAAAATAAATAAATTTTTGAAAATAATAATAAAGAACTAATTTAAATTTAAAAAATAAATTAATAAATTTAAATAAATAATTTAATTAGTTTTAAAAGAATCCCCGCCCCCAAATTTTGATGACGCAACTGGCGCCATAATCTCCCCACCCCCCACAAGTGGGCACCCTTGATGCTAAATTTAAAGAGTCTGAGGCACTCGGAAGTAGGTAAACATTTTGATGAGTGAGTGTATATCTACGTAGAAAAACAAAAAAACAAAATTGGACTTTTCAATTTTTAACCCTTTAACGTCAGGTGTGCCGAATTCGGCACATACCTCCAGAATTATTTTGCCTCAGTTGCTAAGTGAGTTATTCCACAATAGAACATTGTGACGTTTTTGGCACATTCGTATCTGCCGGCAGCAGTAAGTCTTTAAAAAAAGGTAGGTGTGCTTTCTATGGTCTCCCTTGATTGAGATTTAAAAGGAAAAAATTGTTTCCTTAGGTAAAAAAAATGTCCAGAAAGGGTTAATAACTTCAAACTATAAGATGTACATCCATGAAATTTGTGATTAAGGGTGCTCTGCGAACCTAATAGTTCTTGAGAAATAGAGGGGGCAGAATTAGCACGATATTGTTCGTGTAAGATACACGCTAGTACACAAGTAGGATAATCTACCCTAAACAGTGATCAGAATCACCAAATTTTAGCCTGATAATCGTCTTAGGTCGCGAGCATTAAAAGCACAAACTTGACGATTTGGTCATTTTTTTTCAAGAAACGAAAAAGAGGCCTTTATAAAGTAATTTTTATTGGCTGAACTATAAGTCTTATCCATCTATAATTTGGTATGGTTTCATGCAAGTCTTATATGTACATCCAAAAAAATTTTCATCAAAATCGGAGGGGTTGAGTGGGGATTTTCTCGAAATTTGGACACTTGACATGGAATGACCCAATCATAAAGATAAAACTCAAGTAGTAGCATACCTAATTACAAACTGTTCCCTTTAAAACGATGCAAAATATAAAATTGTCCCTCTCCGAACTGTAGTTCATGCGGAAAAAATGCCTTCCGTGAGCAATAAGGGTGGAAGATTAAAAAGGAAAATGAAGAAAAAAGCTTTTTTTTTTTAAAGAAAATAAATTAAATTTTTTACATATTAGAGAAAACTCGGAGCATAAGAGAAATATTTTTGTTTAGAGCGACGCATAAACGAATGGTACTATCATTTTTTCGCTATGAAATGTACTGGGACCATTCAAAATCGTTAGATAAGTGCAAAAAGGCGCATAAATGAGGCGGATATTCTACAAAAACTATTTATAAAACTGGGGGGCAATCTTTAACCATTCACTCCTCTTCCTCAAAATAAATCCAAAACATTCCATCATTTATTAGCAGCTCCCTCTTTACCCACACAATAAGAAAATCTTTTACTCAGCACAAATTTAAAATTTAGCTGATTTTGCTTCTTTATACACACAACTTGTTCTCAAACAGCGGGCCATCAAAGATGTTTCAGATCTCAAAAGATGAATAGAGCCAGCGACGGTAAGACGCCGAACACTTGCGGGAATGTTTAGTCCTCCTGCAGCCACTCGGAAAGAAACGCCTTTATTGGCTAACACAAAGATCACGTGACACGACATCAGCATTGCAAATTCATATTAAGTACATGTGATAGAGCTGTCTGCCGTAACTAATTTAAGACACAATTGGATGGCATGTGGTGGTGTAGTTAGGAGTTATCGTGTATTGTAATGAATTCTGTTTTGAGTGGGAGTAATTAGGGTAAATTGAAAGCTTTATCTGAAATAAGGACAACACATTTTAATGTTTAGTGTAATATTTTTTATTATTTTAAACAGTCTTTTAACATTATATGAAGGAGAAATAATCAATTAATTCACTCAAGTAATCTGAAATAAATAAATAAATAATATCATTTAACCACAGTGGCGCAGCGATAGCGTTTCTCGCTTCTCGATGCAGATCCGGGCTTAATTCCTGGGCTGGGCGCAGTTGACTTAGCCTTTCATCCATATTGTAGGTCGACAAAGTAAGAACCTAGCGTGCTTGGGAACTAAAACCTTGGGGTTTCGGCTCGTAACGAGCCCTCGGCTTCGTAAACTGAGAAGAGCACAGTATGCCCCTTCAAGGGCTTTGGCGTCACTGACTTAAGTTACCTAATTTATTAAATAATCAATTAAGTACATACGTTAGAAACAAATAAAGAGCTAAATTAAAGTACTAATTATATATTTTTTAAGTAAGCATAAAAAATTAAAAAACGAAGGAAGAATCAAAATTTAGTTTGAAAACTTAAACGTTTTTTATCCGTTTCCATGTTTCGATACTTTCTCAAAATTCTGCCAGTTCACTAGATATTGACGCAGACTCTTTGAAATCCATTTCTTTGTTGTTGCATCGATTTCTTTAACAGTCAACAGACGCATTTGACGCTCTATTTAAATTTTTTGAATGCAAATTTTAAAAATTTGAATCTAAAAAGAGGGGGAGAGAGTTTTCCATCCACATGACAGTTGATAACTGTTCACAGTATTTCTTTAATTAAATATTATTATTGTTGCATTTGTAACTACAAATGTAGAGAAGATAGAATTATTTCATTGTATTCCTATTACAAAGAAAAGTTACAGATGTTTTTAAAAATGTATATTAGTTCGTGAGCAACCCACTTTAACAATTTCTACTTTACCCCCCTGTAGAATAAACCGAGTGCATTTGCTTACTTAAATGCTCACTGAAAGTAAGCAGTCGAGAAAAATTTAATGAAGGTTTCTTCTTGATGTTTAATTGAAATGAATACTAGAGATGCACCGATAAGCAAATTAGCCGATTACCGATTAATCGGCGAATGAGAATCGACCGATTAATCGGCAGGGCTGATTAATGTTCGGATTTATTATTTTTAATATTACCAATTTAACCCTCACTGTTTTTTTCCCTTTCTAATACAATTCCGATTTTTAGAAATGGGTACTTGTTTGGTTTTTGACAAAAGATTTGTTTTTCTCCATTTTTCCATGTTAAATAATTTTAAAATTTTATCAACTTCCTTTGAAAATTTTGTAATATTTTTTTAAATAAAATTACATTAACACATTAGACATAATAGTTATTAAAACAATTGGGGGGGGGAGCTGTGATGAGCACTTTAATTTAGGCGTGTTCTTAATTTAAATTTATTTTTCAACTATAAGTAGCCGTTTAATTCAAGACTTTTGTTCTTTGAAAATTAGAGGTTATTCAAAAGCAATAAGCTAAAGAGAAAAATATCGAGACAGAAAAATGTTGCAACATTGTCTATAAGGGTAGATTTATTCAAAATAGGAATATTAAATTATTAAATCATTTATATCAACTAAGAGGCAACTTATTATTGTTATTATTATTTTGTACTTCATTCTTTGAATTATTTGTTTTGGTTTTACTCATTACACTTTCGAAAAAAGTGTAATTCTTGTGTTTGCAGAAAATTAATTATTTCTTGTTTATAAATTTATCCATCGTAATATTGTATTCAAACAGCGTTGAATTAATTTTATTTAAAACATCTTTTCCGCCGGTTGATCAGCAAAATTTGACTGATTATAAAAGGAATAATATATAATAATGTTTTTGAATTCCAACTTGAAATCTCAGGAATTCGCAGAGGGTTATCTTTTAATATTTCAATTAGTTTTACGTTTTCTATGAACTATTTGCTTTGTTTTTACTCTGTTACACACTTTCATACTGTATGTTATAGTAAGGAATTCAGAAAATTACATTTATTTACTGTTAATAAAACAATTTATAATAGTTTCTTGGTGAAGGTATACGTTAAAAGATAATACAACAACAAAAAAAAAAAAATGCCGATTAATCGGTAAGATTTTGCCGATTATTAATAATCGGGAAAATGGCCGATTATGGTCAATTAATCGGTACTGCCGATTAATCTGTGCATCCCTAATGAATACACTGTGCATAAAATGCATAAATAAAGTTTCGTAAACATAACTTAAATAGTTTGATTCTAAGATATTTTCTTTGAAAAGAAGCTGGAATTTACCAGTAGTTCGTATCTGACCTTATTAGAAGAAATAAACTGAAACGGAACTAACTCTCTTAAAGGTCTTATCTTCGACACAGAACAGCCACATTTAAAAAAACTGAAACTATTTTAATTACTATTTAAATTAGTAAAAATAAACGTAATTCAAAGCAAAAGGATGTATTTAGATAAACTTATTTTTTAATGTGTAAATTTTTTAAGTATCAAAATAATGTAAATATTAATATAAATTTTACGATTATCATATGCTGTGCAAAAACTCTGAATAAAATGTCCCCTTTAACTTAATGAAAGTGGAAACATAAGTTATTATTGGTGATAATATCAGGAACCAACGTGAACCTCGGTTTTAATTGACAGCAATATTGATATATCACTCTTTTAGAAAAGATAAAATGTATCAAGCTGTCAATTATGAGCTTTAAAACACTTCCTCATTAGTTTTTGCCTCATTCAATTAATAATAAAGTGACAGAAATGAACTCAATGGTTTTCTTTAATTTCATTCGCAAATGAAGTTTCCTGATTACATTGACGACCAACAGGGAAATTGAAAAAATCTGTATTGTGCTTCAAAAAAGGATAACGTGTCACTCTGAATGAAATAAGTAGTTTTCAGATGATCTATGGAGTAATTATAGGACAGAGTAGTGGAGTGTTCTTGCTGATGTCATGCCGCGCATGTCAAGGTTACTGTTTGAATAGGACTAATACCAAAGCAGGCATCTGCCGGGTTTAACATGCAATCAAGCGTCGGGAAAATTGAATTGAGCATGGTTTTAAGCTTGAACATTGAATATCAGCTTGACATTTTAAAAGAAAAATTGATTTTTTAAAGCAGTAACGAAGGAAGATTCAATGAATACAGTGTTCAGTGACTAAATGTTTCGAATTTTTTTTATGATTTGTATTTGTTTTGTTCCAATAAAGTCTTGAAATTTCTGTATAAAGTTACATTGGATTCAAGTTAGCA
This sequence comes from Uloborus plumipes, assembly GCA_038373865.1. NCBI lineage: Eukaryota > Metazoa > Arthropoda > Arachnida > Araneae > Uloboridae > Uloborus > Uloborus plumipes. The sequence continues at coordinate 75,457 of JAXGGA010003859.1, forward strand.
TGCCGTATTTATTATTAAATTTGATGGTATTGGCAATGTGGAAAAATATTATAAATCTTTCACGAAATTTCTTGAAACGTAAAGTGAAAAAATAAGTTAAAAGTTAATAATGATTAAAATAATAATAAAAGGAGTAAAGGAGGACATTGCTTTGCAGATACCTCTAGGATAGGATATGGATAAGACAGGATTGTCGCAGAGTTGTTCACCTTTCACTGCATAAAACTACAATGTTGCTTTTACTGTATAGTACCGGAAACTGGTTCCAGTTTAAAACTGAAAAATGCTCAGTAATAAACCGTAAAACTGAAGTTTACAGTTTATTACTGTAAAATCAGCTGTACTATATTAAAAAAAACAACAGTATAATGCAGCAGACAAAAAACAACAGTATATGGCAGCAGAGGTTCCAGCTTAAAACTGTAAAATGCACAGCTATAATTTGTAAAATTAAAATTTTACAGTTTATTATTGTAAAGTTAGCCGTACCATACTGTAAAAACAACAGTATAATTCTGGCAGCAGAGGTTTCAGCGAAAACTGTAAAATGCAGAGTTTATTACTGCAAAATTAGCAATTTTGCAGTTTATTGCTTTAAAATTAGCGATTTTACGTTTTTTTTTTACTATAAAATTAGCTGTATTATATTGTAAAAACTTTGTTTCATTTTTGTCGCGTAGTGATGGGCCAAACTACAAACAAGGATAAAACATTTTATTGCGTAGGGAAAATTTCATTGTTTTCTTCACTCGTATGCTTCAAATACAGCCCGCTTATTAGAATATCGTTTAAAGGAATATCCCGCTTAATGTAATACATTCTCAATGTATCAAACCATTGAAATGCATTATTTTCATCCCGGATAATGGAATATCCCGCTTATTAGAATATTTTTTCATGGCAAAATGGCTATTCCATTAAGCGGGTTCGACTGTACAGTGGTTGGAAAAACTACTTTTTGTTTGTAGCGAACTACAACTACAACTACTTTGTTATAAATGTAGTTAACTACAACTACAACTATTTTTTTCAAAATGTAGCAACTACAAACTACTTTTGAAATGTAGTCGCTACTTCGCTACTTTTTAAAAAAATAAACAAATAAAAAAGCATAAACACCATTTTAGGATTGAACGAAAATATTAGAAAAGTAGTTTGGATTTATAAATTAGTTCATTTGAACGCAGAATATTGCTCAGAATTGTCTATTATCTTTTTTTTTTTTTTACTGATTGCGCCAATTTGTCCTATAATTTTTTTTTAAAATAATTTTTACATATATTCGCAGCAAAAAAAGATACAAAAGTTGAAACCTGCAATTTTTTAATAACTTCTTACCAGCGAATATTATTTTAATTCAGGAAAGGCTCAAAATTTATCAAAAATTAATTTTTTTCTTGATTATTTAAAGCTTTTTAATTTCTTTTAAGAATCAGTCTGCATCGACAGTTATAGCTTTAAATATGTTCCTTTTCATTTCAACCGCATGCACAACTTTCATTGATTTGGATGCTGAGCTTACATCAACATTAGCGATTATGGTTATGTTCAGACGGAAAAGGGGGGGGGGGAGTGATAAATTAGTTTCATCATGGCTACAAAATCCGTAGTAGCTTTGAAAAAAAATCAGGATACAATTTTTTTATATTTTTAACGAATTTGAAAGTAGTTTCCAAAAATCCGCCACAAATTATTATTTTTTTGTTTCGCGCTACTCACTACACTACTTTTTTTAAAAAGTAGTGCGCTTCACTACAAACTACTATAAAATGTAGCTACTACAGTAGTTTCGCTACTTGTAGCGCGCTACTTCTGACCACTGCTTCAAATACAGTGAACTCTTACTTATGCGCTGGCCCAAGGGATCAATAGAAAAAGGCGCATAAGTGAGAGAGATGTATAAGTAAACAAACCTTCGCAAAGGACTAAAACGCAACATGCGTTCTAATGAGAGAATGAATAAGAATGTTTCTCTTGAAAAGGGACATATTACTACGGTCTGGCAATTACTGTAACTACAATGATAAAGAGAAAACAAAAATGTAGCATACCTATTTGCAAACTGTTCCCTTTAAAACAACCCATAATAGGTAATTGTCCCTCTCCAAACTCGAGTTCATGCGGGAAAAAAATACCCTCCGTGAGCAATAAAGGCGAAAGATTAATGAGGAAAGTGAAGAAAAACGCCTATTTTTAAAGAAAAAAAAATACATTTTACGGAAAATTCGATGCATAAGTGAAATATGTATCTTTACAGCGACGCATAAACGAATGATGCTATCATTATTTTGCTATGGAGTGCTGGGACCATTCAAAATCGTCGTATAAGTGAAAAAGGCGCATAAATGAGGCGGCGTATAAGTGAGAGTTCACTGTACTAGTACTAGTGTTCGTAGTAATTTCAGTTTTTTTTATGAGAGTATAATGATCGTTTATAGCATTACTATATTAAATAAAATCAAATGTTGAAATAAAATTTCGCAAAAATTTGAAAATGCGTTGCGGAGGGGACTGGACACATTTATAGTCTTAAACATTTCTTTTAGTATCAGTATATACAGTGAACTCTCACTTATGCGCCGGCCCAAGAGACCAACAGAAAAAGGTGCATAAGCGAGAGAGACGCATAAGTGAACAAGCCTATTTAAAAGTCTAAAATGCAATATAAGTTCTAATGAGAGCATGAATAAGAATGTTTCTGTAGAAAATGATCACATTACTACGCTTTGGCAACTACTGAAACCTAATTGCAATGATAAGGAGAAAACAAAAATTGTAGCATACCTAATCACAAACTGATCCTTTTAAAACGATCCATAATAGATAATTGTCCCTCTCCGAACTCTAGTTCATGTGGAAAAAATGCCTTCCGTGAGCAATAAAAGAGAAGGATTAAAGAAGAAAGGGAAGAAACATGCTTACCTTTTAAAGAAAATAAATCCAATTGTTTACATTTTTCGAACAATTCCCCGCATAAGTGAAATATTTATCTTTAGAGTGACGCATAAACGAATGAAATTATTATTATTTTACTATGGAATGCGCTGGGACTACTGAAAATCGTCGTATAAGTGAAAAAGGCGCACGAATGAGGCGGTGTACAAGTGAGAGTTCACTCTATTGCTCTTCTTGGGAACAAACTTATGAGAATTTTTAAACGAAATCTCAATAGTGTGCTTTAATAAAAAGGAAAAAAAAAGTTAATTGTGAGAAAAATTAATTAAAATTTCCCACTACGCTATGGAGGTTTCTGCTTCGAGAAAGCACCTCGGTCTTGTTAATTAAAACTTAAAATTTTCCTTGTTACGGAAACTTTTTTAGCAATTAAAATTTTTTTTCTAAAAATTAGCAATCAAACTGAATGATTAAGATCGTTCATGTAGTCATTAAGCATAACTATATAATGAACTCTCACTTATACACCGCCTCACTTATACGCCTTTTTCTCTTATACGACGATTTTCAATGGTCCCAGCACATTCCATAGCATAATTATGATATTATTCAACCGCAACGAGATGGCCGGTGTCAATCAAATGAGAAAACGAGTCTATTCCTTAAAATAGGTAGAGAAGGAAGGAACTCCAGTGTGCCATATTTGCAAGTTTAGCGACATTTTGGCGAAGTGATAAGTTTTATGAAATATAAAATAATTCTTCGAGCCACACCTGCATTTGGCGAGGAAGTGAAAACAAGTCTTTGCTTTCTTTATTGCAACCCTTATGTTACCATTTTGTTTTTAAATTTAAATGAACAGTTGGAGGCGCTGCGCTGCAGTCAATGGCCAATGGCTGCGGAAAGATATAAAACCAAGACCCACCTACTTTCTTGTATCCAATGAGAAATCTTTCTCGATTGTGCAAAAATTAAAATAGTGTCCTCTTTGGCTAATTTCTCAAATTGGGAGACCAATTAAAGGTAAGCAAGGTGACGTATTCAAGCTTTATAACCAATGTCGCAATTGTGCATCCCATCCCTCAATTTTCATCTGCGTATCACCCCTTCCTAAAAATGGACAATCCTGAAAAAAGGAGGAGTCATAGGCCATCTCTGCGAAGTTGAATAATATTATCATTCGTTTATGCGTCGCTGTAAAGATCAATATTTCCCTAATGCGCCGAATGTTTCGTAAAAAAATGTTAAAAATTTAATTTGTTTTCTTTAGCTTTAGCATGTTTCTTCAATTTCCTCTTCAGTTTTACGCCTTTGTTGCTCACGGAAAGCATTTTTTCCGCATGAACTATAGTTTAGAGAGGGACAATTATCTATTATGAAATGTTTTAAAGGGAACAGTTTGTGATTAGATATGCTACAATTTTTAGTTTATCTTTATCATTGTAGTTACGTTACAGTAATTGCCAAGCCGTAGTAATATGTCCCTTTCTATAGGAACATTCTTATTTATGCTCTCCTTAGAACTTATGTTGCGTTTTAGACCTTTAAATAGGCTTGTTCACTTATACGTCTCTCTCATTTATGCGCTTTTTTCAGTTGGGCCCTTGGGCGCATAACTGAGAGTTCACTGTAATACATTTTCGAAAATTAATTTTTGCAATCACTTTAAATTGTACTCTTAATATACCATTATAACCGTTCGAATATAATCAATGATGAAAGCTCAGTGAATGTTAAATCTTCAGGAATTCAATCATGTAGGAATTTTCATTTGGGCTAGTAAAAAAGAGCGTTTTGAACACTGAATACTTATGAAATTTGTGACAAAATGAGTCGCAGCTAAACTGGAGGTTAAAACTTAAAACAAAATATTGAAATCTATCAACAGTTTTTCTATTTAAAATGACCAGAGTTCCTTTTGTAATCCAATGAAATAGAGATTTCATAGAAACTTCCATGAGTTAAACAAGAGCCCTTGTAAGGTACGCAAATGTATCTTTTATTTCCTTATTTGATTTTCAAAATACAGCAAGAAAAGGAATTCGTCACATTTACATCAACGCAGAGCTGTGCACAAACAATTCTCAGCGTGAAAATAATGAAATTTGTTATGAAAAGCAAACATTAAGTATTTAATTTGTCAAAGTTTTGTAAACGCTATTGTTTTGAGCTATATTTACCTGTATAATAAATTTGCAATCTTTACTTTTCGTTATGACAAAATTAAGTTTACAATACAATAAGCAGAGTTGATACATATACATAGTAATAAGTAAGGTTATGTAAAGAAACAAGTAAATATTTAATATAGTAATTGTGTGTGTGTGTGTGTGTGTGTGGATGGTATTATGCAAAAAAAGGAGTTAACCCACAAAACCCTGATTTTGAGATAATGGGCTTTAAAGTCAACAAACTCTGGCAAAAGTCATGAGCTCTATATCAATATACCAATGATATGTTACCATGAAACGCTGATAGGGCTTAAATCATTTATGCTTTTTGTAGAAAGCAACATATTTTACCGTCAGAGTTGAATAACTCCTTTTTTTATGTTTTGTGGGTTAATTCCTTTTTGCATAATGCCATCCAATTATAGTATGTAGCATTACAATGATATCTAAAATTTCAGGTTAAAAAATGGCAACGCATTTTAATCATAGAATACGCGTAAAGGAGGAAGATGACAGCCAAGGTACTACTTGTTGCTACTACCACTTGAACTTCAATATTTTATGCTTTTAGGAAAAATGAATTTCCTATATTATTTGCAAATGTCCTACAATGTGTTTAATCCATTTATGCCCAGTAGCCTAAAAGCGGGACGCTTGTTAGTTAATGCATACAAAAACCTGTAATGGGTATATCCTTTTACTAAAGCTGTTTTTCACAGTTTAAATAGTCCATTTTCTTGAGAAATCTAGTTAGTCACTATTTGGACATCAGAGTTTATTTACACTGAAGTGACAAAAGTCATGGGATAGCAATATGCAAATTTTCAGATGGCAGTAGCATCGCATAGAACAGGTATAAATGCGCAGTGCTTTTACAGAGCTTTCATTTCTGTTCAAGTTATTCATGTGAAGAGGTTTTAACGTGATGATGACCGCACGACGTGAATTAACAGACTTTGAACGCGGAATGTTAGTTGGAGCTAGACGCATGGGTCATGCCATTTCGGAAATCGTTAGAGAATTCAACATTCCCAGATCCACTGTGTCAAGAGTGTGCCGAGAGTATGAAATTTCAGGCATAACATCCCACCATGGACAGCGCAGTGGTCGACCGCCTGCACTTAAAGATCGAGACCGGCGACGTCTGCAAAGAGTCGTAAATTCTAACAGACAAGCAACACTGCGTCAAATCACCGTAGAAATCAATGTGGGACGTACAATGGACGTGTCTGCTAGAACTGTGCGGAGAAATTTGGATTTCTTGGGCTATTCCAGCAGAAGACCGACTCGAGTGCCTTTACTGACTGAACGACATCGCTTGCAGCGACTCTCGTGGGCACGTGAGCATATCGGTTGGTCCCTAGATGAATGGAAAACCGTGGCCTGGTCCGATGAGTCACGATTTCAGCTGGTAAGAGCCGATGGTAGGGTTCGAGTGTGGCGCAGACCCCACGAAGCCATGGACCCAAACTGTCAGCAAGGCACTGTTCAAGCTGGTGGTGGCTCCGTAATGGTGTGGGCTGTTTTTTCATGGCATGGACTTGGTCCTCTAGTGCGACTGGACCGAACATTGACTGGAAATGCTTATGTGCAGCTACTTGGAGATCACTTGCAGCCATTCATGGACTTCATGTACCCAAACAACGATGGGATTTTTATGGATGACAATGCGCCATGTCACCGGGCCACAACTGTTCGCAATTGGTTTGAAGAAAATTCTGGACAATTCCAACGAATGATTTGGCCACCTAGATCGCCCGACATGAATCCCATTGAGCATTTATGGGACACCATCGAGAGGTCTGTTCGTGCCCAAAATCCTGCCCCATCAACGCTTTCACAATTATGGACGTCTATCGAGACAGCATGGCTCAATATTCCTGCAGAAGACTTCCAACGACTTGTTGAGTCCATGCCACGTCGAGTTGTTGCACTTCGCCGGGCAAAAGGAGGGCCGACACGATATTAAGAGGTATCCCATGACTTTTGTCACTTCAGTGTATTGACAACTATTTTCAGACAAATCAGTCAAGCAACGATCCAGCATGGGTAGCCACAGAAAGTAAGTTTTTTTTTTTTTTTTTTTGCGAACTTATTTTTCATAAAATTAAAGTATTTTAAAATGATTTGCTTAAAATTGATCACAGAGGTCTTCTGTAATGTTACTTTGCAAAAGAAAAGTTAAGTAAAGTCGTATTTGCTCACATATCTGCAAAATATCCCATAGACAGGACGCTAAATAATTTAAAAAATATGGCAACGGCGAACTATTTTAAGCCTAAAATGTATGTAAACCATTCCAAGTACGAGTTTTAAGCGGATAAAAATTGAAAAAAATTGTTAAAAAAAACTTGGGCATAAATGGGTTAAGAAAAGAGGCATAACAGAACTCCATCAAAACCTTTGTTTGAAAATTTGTGGAAAAAAGTTGGGTATATGACTTAAAAAATTATACTAATACATCTTAAACAAGAGTTTGCTTTGTTTCAGAGTCTTATCCATTTTATCCAATTAAATAAGTTACCCAAACTGTGGAAACCGTCTCGATGAAGAACTCACACCATGTCATGTTTTCAACTGTCCAGCAGTTGCTGCAGGTCTTCACATCTTAAACTACCCTACAGAGAAAGATTTGTACTCCTGTAATGCCATTGATATAGCTAAGGCTATTCAAGCACACCGTTATTTGTAATCTCATTGAGGATAAGCCACCAACCAACCAACAGTTACCATGAAGTTCTTTATCGTAACGACTAGAAGCTAAAACCTATATTTTTTTCATTAAAGAAAGGCTTCTATGAACCCCAATACAAGGCAGGGCCGTGACCAGACTACTGTTTCGGGGAAGGTTTTACAACACATTTCTCGTAAAATATATATGATAAATAAAATTTGGTTTAATGTTCTGTATTCTATTGCGTTTTGTTACAGTAGACACTTATGGGGCATTAATATGAAAAATAAAATAATATATCTCTTCAATTAAGAAAAAAATTCTGGTGTGTACAAATCATCTTCGTCTCCATTAAAGAAGTGTATTGTTGTCTATGAAATTGTTTGCAAAAACTACAATAAAGATAAATAATACAGATAAATCAATTAATTTGTACTATCATTCAATCATGATAATTTTATTTTTCAAATGAAATTGAAAAGTAAATAAGGAAATTGAAAATAAAATGGTAACAATATTATTTTTCAGCAAAAAAGGGCATTCAAAAGCATTATACCAAAGAGTTTTGAACAAATTCAGAGGGTGGTTGAACCCTAAAAACACTCCCCTTGTATGCGGGCCTGAAACAAGGGTATGTGATATTTGGAAAATGTATGCTTTAACTACCTATTTTTCTTATTTAGTGAGTATTTCGTTACATCTCCATACAAAACTTTTGGTTATAACAGTATCGTTTTCCGTTTATTTGAAATCAATAGAAATGGGAGGTTAGAACAGTTGCTCTTTCCCCAGCGTATTCAGAAATAAATAGAATGTGCTGCATCTATAACTAATAGGACTGCAATATTTGAATGAAGAAATAAAGTCGTTTATTTGAGCATGGAACTTTTATACAATACTAGCTTAATACCTGGCGTTGGCCGGGTGCTTATTAATACAACATAGCATTCAGGGAAAAAAATATTTGAAAGAGTTCTATTCATATGGGTATAAAATAATTTGCATCAATCTGTCTCTTAGGTACAAACTTTGAAAAAAAACTAAAATATTACAGAAAGTTAAACGTTTACAGAAAAATAATCTTATCAAAAGGTGAAAATTAAAGATAAATTTTGTATGTGCTTTGCCGCATCCACTGGCATGAAATATATACAGATGGAAGTAAAAAAATTGCATCAATTTCACCCGCCAAACTTAAAATATTAACTTTTCTCTATTAATTGTTCCCACCTACAAAGTAAAAATTATTATAACTCAGAAATAAATCTATTTCTCGTTCTGAAGGCTTATCTCCATTACAGACGCAACTATCGTCGAATTGCAAATTTGAAATTCAAATTCGTGGTTCTTTTTATAAAGTCCAATGTGAATTCTAGTGCATCAAGGAACCTCTGTCCCAAGTGAGATTAAAATCTGACGAAAACTGTGAATTCACTGAAAGTTCACAGAAAAATAGCACCAGCTAAAAGCGAAAATGTATGAGGTCAAATGTATGAAAATCCATATTTTTTCATAATTCCTCTAATAGGAGGGCTTAGGCAGGGATTCAAGTGAAACAGGCGATCGCAAACTGCAATCGCTACTGGAAATGAATTACATTAGAACGTTTCTTGATACTGGAAATGAATTACATTAGAACGTTCATCGTGACGTCAGCGTGACGTTTGCCTATGAAAAACGAGCTAGATAAAACGTCACAGCCTACTTGGCGAATAAGAGGAGATCCCCGACTGCTTGTGAGCTCTTATTGGCTCCGCTCGTAGTGACGTCAGTGCCAAGTTAAGTTGATGATAATGTAATTCACTTCCAGTAGCGATTGCAATTCGAAGCGATCGCAGTGCTGCTTCACTTGAATCCCTGCCTAAAAAAGGCTCGCAAAAATAAACATTAAATATCTGTAGGAGCCTCTCATTTTTCTGTATCATACATATTTTTTGTCAATAATGGGAACATGAATTGTAATTATTATTATACTTCGCAGCAGTTTAACTTGGCAGTGACGTCACTACCGTCGGAGCCAACAGCGTGACGTTAGCCTATGAAAAACGAGCTAGATAAAACGTCACAGCTTACTTGGCGAATTAGAGGAGACCGCTGACTGCTTGTGAGCTCTTATTGGCTCCGCCCTTAGTCACGTCACTGACAAGTTAAGTTGCTGCGAAGTATAGTTAAGGATTCCGGGTTGTTGTGCCGTGGTCTGAATGGCTTTAATCCATACGTTTCGATCGCAACTGCAACTGCGGCGGTCATCTTCAGTGGGTGTCGTTGATTAATTTGGCGACTGATGCGAAATTTCGAACTGCTGCAAGATTTTAAATTGAAAACGCAGCGCCCTCTACCTTCCGGCTCGGGATTGACAGATGACTGGATGCCAAAGCTTGTTAACTTTTACTTCTTCCTCCTTCTTGTTAAAATTATTTGGGTGTTTGAAAATTTCAATGGCCTCTCTATTCAATCTGGGGAAAAAATTAGGACAAAAAGCCTTCATTCTTACGTGAATTCTGATTGTTTTTTTCTTATTTCAATGCTAAAAGGAAATAGGTGAGCCTTAAATTGAAAATTCATTACTTTAATCGTAATCATTGTTGGGAAATACTCATATTTAAAAATCATAAATTTCATCAATGTGAATGCTAAAAGGCCTATCTCGATTACAATATAAATAGGCTAGATTCCTATAAAAGGGTCATTTTTTGACAAAAAATTTAAATTTGAGCTTTTTAGATTTTTTAAAATTTCAAGACCCCGCCTATGAGAATTCTAGGGCATCAAGGAACCTCTGTGTCAAGTTTGATGAAAATCTGACGAAAACTGGATTTGTATAGAGAACAAGTATATATACAAGTATACACTCATTTTTATAGATATAGATTTACAAAAGTTACAAATAAGATGATTCCAAGAAATCTTTGTAAGCTAAGCAAAGTAGTTGAAGTACTGAAAAACGAGCCCATTTTTAAATTGAATTAAAACTAATAACCTACTCTAAAAAGAAAACTCTGAAACGTTGCAAATTATCTTCATGTAATTTTCTAAGATTTCAAGCTTTTACTAGTTTCTTGTGAGAAAATGGGTGTTTCTGGGGCGTTTCCTGATTTTTCACAAGTTGCATGAATATACTTTGATGAAAAATAATTTTAGCTACCAGTTTGAATGTCTGCTCATCTTCTTTATTAATACTTTCAACTTTCCTAAAAAGTTCCCGATTCATTCCAGAAACGTGACTAACTTGTTTTGGTAAGGTTTCTGGATTCGTCAGGAAGATTCCAGGGATTTGCAAATCATGTCATTGACAGAAATGAGGCACTAAAAATTATTTACGAAGCAATATTTAAAACCTGATCTTCACAGTTGTAGCTCAATTAAACACGTAGATTGTATCAAGACAAAGCTTCTCTATTGAGTTAAAATACGAGAACCCTGTTCTACTTTTTAGGAGTTTAGTGATAAACAATACTGTCTAGCCGACGAATCTTTACTTATTGATAAATGTCCTTGTTATTTAGTTACTTTACTTGATAAGCCATAATTTCCAGCTTTTCTTTTCATTTGAATAGATACTTTAATACTGAGGTAAGCCATAACAGGATAAAATACAGAAAAGGTAAAGTCTAGGGATATTTACGAAAAGTTGAAATGAATCTCTAAGTAGCCTTAAATACTTGGAGTATGATCTTCGTTTGTTTATTTCTAACGCCTTAATATCTCCTTATCTAGAGTTCCTTTTGAGGACAGGCTAACCAATCCGACATTTTGGTCCTGAGACAGCCTGAGATTTAGCACAGTTTCAAGTTCAATAAATATATTGTATATGTATATACTGTAACGAGTCCGTAGCACCTTCAACTTTCTTAAATGAGCATTCCAATCTTGAGGAAGTAACTATAAATTTATTTACAAGTATGTACACTATTTACAATAAAGCAGGAAACAATTGCTAAACATCCAGCAATTAGGTAGCAAAACAGTACACTGTACTCTCAACAGTAACTCAGCACCACGTATCTAACGTGAACACCAGTAATTAAGAAATTACGAAAGCAAAACAAACATCCGCCCAAGCGAATAAAAACGAGTCACCAGATCAAATCTGAAAACAACTGACTGACTAAAAACTGTGTTCAAGGCTATTTATACACGGAAAGAAATGTCCACAATATTCTAGCAAAATCCGGAGTGTTCGTTCATTCACAAACTTACATAATCCATTCAAATATTCTAGTGATAAAAAGAAAAACCACGCGAAAATGTCTTCACGCTTATTAAATGTAGGGCAAGTGTAAAAACTACAAAACGTTACAAGGCCGGTATACAAGTGATAAAGGTGATATCTTCAGATACTTTTGCAACATGACGTCAGATAAAACCAAAACTAATGAAAATGATGCAAGGCAGGAAAAACAACAACTATTTACAAGATTTGTAACAATACTATAAATATAAATGTATAGTTATACAGCCGAAGTTCCCGTTTAAAACTGTAAAATGCTTGGTAATAAACTAAAATTAGCAATTTTACAGTTTATTACCGCAAAAGTAGACATTTTACAGTTTATTAGTACTGTAAAATTAGATATTTTACAGTTCATTACTATAAAATTAGCAATTTTCACAGTTTATTACTATAAAATTGGCTGTTTCATACTGTGAAAACAACATTCATTTTTTTTACAGTGTAGGTAACTTTTGTTTCAGTGACTGGAGTATACGCACCACCCAAGTAGCATCCACTCATCGGATTTTGCTCGGCCGATCATCGAACTCCTCGTAAACTGATCCCGTAACGCACGATGGCATCGTTCCGATCAGTATCCGAGCACGGCTTTCGATTAGCTACTTTTCATCGGAAAGCGATATCCTCCCGATCAACTTTCCCGATGAAAATAGGCTGAACATCCAAAATTGTGAAGTTTATTCCAACGTTAGAGATGCACAAATATGCAGGTATACTGCAGACACGTGTTTCGAGGCTATTATCGGATGACTCTTCATCCTAAAGCTCACACCTCTTGCATTGAAAAAGAGGCTCCTTGTAGCCTCGAAACACGTGTCTGCAGTATACCTGCATATTTGTGCATCTCTAACGTTGGAATAAACTTCACATCTGTCGCACAAAGGTATTTATTTTCTTCATCCAAAATTGATTTTAAATTCATCGGCACGGGACTGCACTGCTCGTAAATTGCTCCAAATCTCATCGTATTTCGAGCAAATCCCATCGGATTTTGCTGCTCGGATTCTGTTTGGTCGATGATACTTACTGGAGCAATTCCCGATGAGAACTCATCAAATCCGATCATCGGCCGATGAGAAATTCATCGAGTTTCGATGAATGGCCGATCATCGGCCGATGAGATTATGCTGCTAGGGCAGTGTTCTGCGCACTCTTTTGGAACCAAAATGTCGGGCAGGTCAACTCCACTTTTAAAGGGGCCTTATATCAGGAACATATCTATAAAGGGGCCATTATCTAACTGTAAATGTTAAGTACATCAAGAGCATAATGCATGCTAAAAGTAACGATTTGCTCTCAGTCAGGCTTTCATAGAAACTAATTACTTTGTTTTTAATTCACTAAACGAGTTGTTATATCTAAAAGACTAATTATTTTCTCACACCCTAACGACCTCGTCTTGAGCTGTAGTACAGTGGAAATAATGCTCTGGGAAACGCGCGTTGCTTTAAGAAATGTCTAAGTAAAGAAAATTAGTTCCATTCTAGCGTTTAACTGCTTCACTCTTAATAGTGCTGTAACGGTAATTTAGAAGCTGATGTCGAGATTGAGACGTGCGTTGCATTCTGAAATGCGTAGATAAATTTTAAATGGCTTTCTGTTATTATCAGTAATGTCTTTATGAAAAGAAAACAGACGTAAACCCAAGAGAATCTTGTAGAAATTAATACTTTTTGACAATAAGAGTAATGCATTGTGATAGTCTGCGTATTTTTCTCGTTCAAAAAGTCACTCTTAAAAATGTAATGTTCTTCCAAAAGTTCATGAAAAATAAATAAAATATAAAAAAACTTTTTAAATTTAAAGACTATTTCTGTCTGCTCATTCGCACTAAAAAGTATGAAATAAACGGTAAAAATGCGCTTTGGGTCCCTGTTTGGCGGATTTTCAAAAAGTCGCCAACTGGCGCGTTTTTCCTTGTTGTTTCGCGAATTGAAAGCTCCGAGAGACATTACGCAAAAATTGGCGACTTTTTTAAAATGCGCCAAGCAGGGACCCGTCTTTGTTGAGTATTTTGCACATAAATTGATGTGAGTATTACCAATAAGATTGCCCATACATTGTAAAAAGATCATAATATCCAAAACGTAACTGATTATTTGCCAGTAACGTTCTAGGATTTTAAGATTTTCACCAGTATCCTCTGCTAAAGTGTTTCCTGGGTCGCCTGCAAGTTTCATTAATGCCAATTTTACACTGTGGTGAAAACTATTTTAGCTACCAGTGTGCACATACATTCAGCTTCTTTATTAGGCGTTTTTCCATTCGGATGATCAGGAGAGAGGAAAAACGTCTTAACTGTAGCATTGTTTCTACGGTCAACGTTCAAATAACAGGCCCTGTATCTTTCGAATTAGTAACCTGACTGACGAGACTTTTGACCTCAGCACGCATCTTGCCTCCCTCAGCTTGTTTCCACAAAAAATGAATTTTCGAATATTTGTAACTGATGTTGTTTTTGCACTCACCGATTCAATTTTTGGGGTTTATAACTTTGGTGGAATAGCAAGCAACTTAGCTGTTTCTAATTTACTTACAATTCCACTTTGGTGTTGGTTGTTCCGGTTAATCAGAAAGGTAGCGATCAATTACTATAATCAAATAAAAGTTGCGCAGAAAGCTCCGTAGTTACTAGTTATGGCTGGGAAGGTTTCTGAACTTTTCAGAACGGTTTCAGGTCAGTTTCAGGAAAGTTAACTTTTTTTGCCAGATATGTAGGAGCATTAGATGTTCATTATTTTTCAGAAATGTTTAGGAATTTTACTAACATTGTAAATGAAGACTAACTGGTAGGAATTTAAAAGCCGAATCTGGGAAGCGTTTGTAAAAATACATTTTGACCCGATCTATTCATGGGGGAAAAATAAGGAAAGAAAAACCCAAATTTTATGAGCATGTTAAGCTTCATACAGTATTTGTCGCATAATAAAACTTGTTCTGCTCCAAAATTATTTCATTAGGTGACTGATATTTAAATCTGGTGGACATTCCAAAAATTATTTTGACTGAGGGGTCATTCCATAGTGACTAACGTAACATTCAGATCTGATTTTGTAACTGTTTTTACTTGTAACTTAAAGGATAAAAAATATTTTTTAGTTATGCTGGTAGATTTAGAATGTATGTACATAGTATGCATATATCGTTTCTGCTAAGAATTTAAAACAAAATTACTGACAGTAGATATTTTTTCAACTAAAATAGCAGCGTGACTAACGTAACATTTTTGAAACCCTGAAAATGAATGCTCATGTTGTGAGGCAAAAATTTCTCAAAGTTAAGCAAGTGTTAAAAATTGAATGATATATTTGAAAACTGTGTAAAGTTGGCTTTTAAATACATAAAACACATTTATTAAATCTTAATTTTTTTTAGTCTTAAGTGTCACTTTTACTCAAGATGGTGTGTGACTAACATAACGTGACTAACGTAACCATCGAAAAAACAAGCAGTAAACACATTACAAACTATTTATTATGGCTAATCTCAGTGATAATTACAATAATTTTTCAATTTTTTTTTAAACTTGGTCTGTTGTATGATTTTTATTTATTTATTTATTTATTTTTTGATACTTTTTTCACTTCGCTATTTTTTTTTCTTCGGCTGAGGTTGACATTTCTATGGAATGACACTGGAGGAAATAATTATTCATTGAATAATAACTTTTTTATGACTTTGAGTGAAAACATTAATTTTGCCAGAAGCCATGATATGTTTTTGATAATGTATTAAAGCATCGGGTATCTATGAAAGAAAAAGCAGGTTGAGGTACTTGGAGAAATCTACTCGTTTCACGTATGTCACGTAAGAGTAACCACAGCAAAATTTTTACAATATTCTATGCAAACATGATAATTTTGCATGATTAAATCCATAAAAGAATACCCAGAATAACAATTAAGTCGATAAGCCAGGAAACTAAAATCAAATTTCCATAACATAAACATATGAGCTGATTAGTTAAAAAGTAGGACGTGTCCATTTTTTGAAATAAATAAAATAACGGCAAAAATAAATAATACTTAGTACCTTCTTCTCTGGTACAATTTATAGCCAATACCCAATAATAAGAAAAAAATACGTTTAGATTCCTCGCAGCTGGGTGATGGAAGGTTTAGATATTTATTAATTAAACTAATTATTAAAACGAGCTACCTAGAGTGGTTCGCAATAACAAAGATAAGGACTATAGCTCCACTTTAAAAAAAAAATGCTTATAATCTTTGAAAAATATCAACGGTACTTTTCAGAGTACAAGAATTGCAAGAAAATAAGTTAAACAGAATGAGTATTAAACGGTCTCTGAATTATAACAAAGTAATCAGTAACATGTTACTGAAACTAAAAAGGAATGACAGATAACCCATTTTTAAAAGCTTAAGTGCTATTTTTGCTTAGAATAACAAGAGGGGAAGAATATGTGTCATGAACCAAATTTTCAGGAAAATTAGAAGCGACTGTTTAGAGACCTTCAAAAGCCTTTACATAAGAAAAATGGATCCCATCTCCTCTACGCAAACATTTGCAGTTCATTGAAGAATAATTCTGTTAACGCATCATCGTTTTAATACTTATTGTGACCGCGTATTGCAAACATATAATCTTGTTTCTTAACTTAACTTAAACAGAATTATTTTGTTTAGGTCGTGTTGGGTAATTGATACTTGACTTGAATAGTTTAAAAAATTCTATTGCTTTTCATGCAAACTAAGAAAACTGGCATTAAGCAAAAGAAAAAACAACGTAATAAGGTAAACATTTGCAGCAAATTTCATACACGTGTTTTAGTGTTAAAAGGAACCACTTTTTCCAATGCAAAAGAATTGAGCTCATACAGGAAAAGGCATTGCCCAATGCCTTTTCATCCATAAACTCGCTTGTTTTGTTTTGAAAAAAGTTACCCCGAAAACAGGGTATGCAGTGTCCAGTAAATTTATGTCTTATTACGTTGTTTGTTTATATCTATTTTCAAGCACAGAAGTAGTATCCAATTCATGCATTAAGTATTAATTACAGTCATACAAACGTATGACATGTGGTACGTTCAAAAATCAACATAACTTGAATAATCAAAATCAATCAATTGAAAGTTTGAAATAAATGGATTATTTTGAATGGATCACCACCCACTCTTTGTTCGAAATAGAACTGAAAGCTGCTTGGAGTTTTTGATTAATTTAATGCAGTGTTTCTCAAAGTAGGGCACTCGCTCTAATGGGGGTAATTTAGGCTTGTTATGGGGACGATTCAAGAATGACTTATTGGAAACTTTGAGTTTCCACGATTTTTTAACACTACTAGGGTTATGTGGCTCCGCCCCTGTTGTCTGGTGCTTACCAACCTCCAAAGAAATTACTTCTGAAATCGTATCTGGTTAGCAGAGAGATACAGTAATTTCTCGTTACATCGCGCTTGTCGGGAGACAGCAAAAAGAGCGATATATTAGAAAACACGATATAACCGAGTTCAATGAAAACTGACCTTTCAATAAAGGTACAAATTTGTGCTATGTGCCCCTTCAAAAATATTAGCTTATTAACATATTTGGTTATGTTTTTAATAAAAATAAAAGAAGGAAAAAAAATCTACCAATTTTTCTTAAGGGGAAAAAAAGGATTTTATTGTTTCATGGGGGAATACGGATCAAAAGTTGTAGCTTAAAATAAAATGAATTGAGAGTGGAAAATACGCCATTTTAGTTAATGTAAAGAAACACGTTTACCCTGAGATACTTTTTTTTTCGTGATATCAAATGTTAAGCAACATTTTTTAAAAACTTAATGTCTCAAGATTACAAAGGAAAAACGTGATACATCCGCATGAGTGACATAAAGAGGCGAGATATAACTAGTTGTTACTGTATGTCGCCTGTTAGAAAGAATTTGATTAAAATATGCATTGCATCAAAACAAAATGAGAATCTCACTTCCTGTTTCATAGGGAAAAAATATGTGACGAAAAAAACGCAATATAATAAAACAATTTGGAGATACCTCTCCCTCCCACTCTAACAATAAAAGAAAAAAAAAACCCATTTAAATACTCACATTCAATTTAAACAAAATGAAAATCACCTTCTCCCTCCCATCTAAAAAAATAATTTAATTAAAATTTGCATTACAGTTGGAACAAAATAAAAATCCCCACCACACACGAAGAAAAAATAGTTTCATTAAAAAAAAATCCTTGAAGTATGATCAATGAATCAGTCATAGGTCATGGTTTCTAAATTGCAGGTATGTGAGCAAGAGTGACACGGGACAGTAAGAAAAGAGGATGGAGTATGACGAAGTGTGACAGCTTGTGACAAAACGGAGAATGGGTTAAGGATACTCAAAGAAAGTGTACATCATTTATAAGAATCCCTCAAACTATTTTGCGAAGAAATTCTTTTGATAACGAAGAGCTATGGTCTTTGCCATAAATAGACCTACTTTTGAAAGCCAAATATTTCTTACATGAAAGTTTCATCAAACACAGATATATGACAACGATTTCTAACCATGCGTAATGTTTCCCACAACCTTAACTAAATGCCATTCTTAGTTTCAATTGAAAAGGATTCGGCTCGGGGCAAAAAATACCCTTCCTCCTTGGACATCGGCCAAAAATAGTTTGAGAAGGAATTCTTCTCTTGATTAGATTTGTCGATAAAAATAAGAGATATTCCTTCACAATAATGTGGCTCTAATGTGGACTATATCCGTAGACATAATTTATTTCTGGGACTTCATTTAGGTCTTGTTGATTTATACATAAAATCATCTTGGGGACAGTTTCAGAGAAACACATCGGGATGGACAGGGGCGCCCAAAACTAAATTTTTTTTTTTTTTTTTGGGGGGGGGATTATCAAGTTTCAATGAAGCTCCAATTTTACCGAATGATAAAATACAAGCATGCACAAATGTTGTATATGCATCACATTTAGTGAGAAAAAACATTAGGCGTCTTTTAAAAAATAATTTTAAAAACTAAAACGAACAAATAATCTCAATGCTGCAATGTTGTCTTCAAATTGGAGAATCGTCAGCAAAATGAGTCGAATCATTTCATTTCTGAGAGATCATTTCAGAGTAAAGTTCCTGGATTTCGCCTGTTTCCACTCATTTTATTTGAACATCTAATTTCTTTGCACAACAGTTTCCCGAATTGATACAAGTAGAATGAAACGGACTTCTTACTGTTGGGAAAATATTTTTAGCTACCAGTTGGAAAGTATATCCAACGAATTTATTAAGTGTTTCGTCTTCAGTTGAATTGCCTTCTGTCTAGATGAATTTCAATCCCAGATTAAGGTAGATACTATGGCTTTGCAAGAAAATGAACGGTTCAGATTTAACTTGCAAATTTATGCACTGAATGCTGGACAGCTTTTGCTGCAGAAACCCTACTAGCTTTGGCATCGTTTGATAAACTGCAGCAGTGGACTCTTGAGTTTTCAGGGCGGTGCTAAACTGTTACCATAAACGTAAGTTTTTTTCTTAGAAAGTGCCCAATTCATTGCCTTAATGTGAGTGGCTTTTATTGAGAACGTTTCTGAATTTATCAGGAAGGTTACTCTCTTTTAGCGAGAAACCTTGCTGATTTTTTCTGGGCGTATTAACTGGCAGAAATTAGGCACATCAGCTGCCCATCATTTTTTTGAAACGTCTTTAAAATGTTTTTATAGTGCATATGTATGAGAGAAGGGAGTTAAAATTGGCTAGTGTTCCAAAGGTAGATCATCCCCAAAAAGTGAAATTAATTTTACTTTTCATCGCAAAATGGCAGTGCTGCATTGTAAAACAGGCACTTACAATGCAAATTTTTCAATTTTTAGAGACTATCTTAATCGGTCACCATTGTATGCAATGATTTGTCTTTTGAAGATTAACATCAAAATGCTAAGAATATAGTTACCCGTCCACCCAGAAATGTTCTCCTAAAGGGAATATATATTGCATAATAATCTTTTTTGCAAAATAAATGTTATCTTTCTTGTAACTACTAAGATATCTTTATGTAAAGTATTTTATAAGTTAAAAACAGAGATTAAGATATATTTTCTAATCAACACATTGAACGGAAAAGTAACTTACCTAACAGCCGTAACTTACCTAACTCAGTGTTTAAAAACAGTTTTAGAAAATTTTCCTGTTTAGAAACAGTAATCAACAAAATTGGGGCATTAATTTAATAATAATTAAAAAAAATCATTGAACATGTTAAGTAAGTTCGGCAAAACGTCATTTCAGAGTCTTTCCCTCTTAAAATTTTTTAAAAGATCATCGCAATAAAATCCTGACATAAACGTTCAAATTGCTTCAAGCACCGTGAAGAACAGTTACTTACGTACGGATCAATAGTTTCTTTAAACGGATGAAATCGCCCAACAATAAACAAGACACATCGTTACTCTTTTGGAGCCGAAAGAACACTTTAAGAAGGTGAAACTGTTCAAATTGTTGACAAGTTGTACCGTCAACTTAACTGCAGACGAAAGCTAATGACAGAAGTTGTTAGGAAAGCAGTAGAAAAAGCAAAAAACAGTGACAGAAGAAAAATGAAAAATATAAAAATGGAAGAATAGCTATCTAAAAGGTAATCTACTTTCATTCCGATATCTTTCAGAATAATCGCACGATTCTTAACTTTTAGATTCCTTATGTACAATTCTAGCTTTTAAATGATATTATACTCTTACATACGGACATCCGCCATCTTGATAACGGCGTTAAATATTCGACTTAAAAGTCAAAAAGATCTTCTTGTACAATTTTTCTCAGGTTGACTTACATAAAATATAAT
>JAXGGA010003860.1:0-96221 GCA_038373865.1 Uloborus plumipes
ATGCATTATGCATATAGCATAAAACTGCATATTTGGGTCTAATATTACGAAGAAATTGTCAAACACCCCCATTTTTGCTCAAAAATTGCCCTTTGACCTCCCTCTTTCCGAAAATGACCCCCTCAACCACAAGCTGAATCCGCCCTTGAGAGGGGAGGGGGAGGGAGCGATCAGAGTGCAATTTTCTGGTCCAAATAGGGGGTTGAGGAGTATTTTTTGAATTATATGTCCCAAAAACGCAAGTTTGGGCAGTGTTTGGCCCATTAAAGGGAAGCATCCGCGACTGAACGATGGAGGTTATTCATAAAAAGTGTGTTGATTTATTTTTGGGTACACTAGACTTCTTATTTAATGAAGTTGAAGCTCGATCTACCACTCGTTGAATTTAAGACCGATGAATTGGTTCATAATCTCGTGATGACTCTAAGAGTAAAAAAAAAAGAAAAAAAAAACCTTTTTTATTACATACGTACTATATCGTCCCCAACCTTAGGGGAAAAAAAGTAAGAAATTATGCAAAATTGTTTCTGCTTCATTTGATACAAAACTATAAATTCGATAAAACGAATTAGAGTCTTCTTATATCACCTACTTTAATCAGTTTTTTAATGTACTAATTTGCGTGAGTACATTTGGTGCTAATTAAAAATCAGAATTTAATTCTTGGAAGACTTTCATACACTTTACTTTTGAAATCAACATCGCATTAAGAACTGCAATTTTCAACTGCTTTTTCGCTAGCCCTTGAGTTAGTCATAAGCGAAAATGTTCTTTTTATGAGTACATTAGGCCGGAAAAGTGTAAAATACTTTCAATAACAGAGTATGATTTAATTTCTTAGCGTGAAAATGTTTAAACAACTCCATCCAACGATTTTTGTTTGAAGCATTCATATTTCCGTTAAGTAGTTCAGAAAAAAGGACTTTTCCGAATATGCGTGGACAAGGGAACAGGATCCTTAAAAACGGGACCATCTCGTTCAAAACGGAACTTATGGTCACCTTATGTATGCTCCATATTTACAGTAATCCATATTTAGAAGTGTCAACAACGTTGAACATTATTTATAGCCTCACACGTGATGTTCGTATCAATGTAGAAATTTCTTTCAATAAAGCTGAAACAATGCTTTTGGATTCACTTAAATATTCGACCAGACGACTTGTGAGGCGGAAGGATATCGCCATATTGTGCTACCACCCCGCTGCAGCGATCTTCCACAAAGACAACAACCTTCAGCGACCTGCTTTATTCAATAAACACGATGGAGATTGTCATCAAGGAAGTCAAGATTATTGGGCGCAATTCAGCTTTTAGGAAATAAAATCCGAAAGCGGAATACAGTTGCTGTCGGGTGATTTATGAGAAATGGCCAATGTTGACATTCATGGATTTCGTGTTTGAAATTCAGAACAATGTAATACATCTTTGGGAACAATAGCCTGCATTGTGTCAATATGCTGGATTTGGTTCTGAATAGCATTTTAAACTGTTTACACCGAAAACAGAGGATAAATATTGTCTTCTCAATCGCTACGGTGGTTAAATTTTCTATTGAAAGACTTACAGGAAAAATCTCAGGACTTCGTGTAAATTTAGTTAATTAAGAATAGGATCTTACATTTTTTAAAGAAATAGGGTTCCATTAGCTTGAAAGTTTTGGCAATAACAACGAAGACTTATCAACAGAAAAATAAAATTATGCCTATTCAGAAGGTGGAACAATCAAAAATGTTAGTACTGATGTGGATAGAATTTTAAATACGAAGTATTAATGGTAAACTATAAAATTAAGTTAAAACTAGGTGACCCGTGCGGAATTCCGCAAAAAAAAAAAAAAAAAAAAAAAAAAAAAAAAAAAATTGTAAAATCTTGTACGTTTGCAAGACATCGCCATCAACTGCCGTCGTTCTGACAACTTTTCAAAGAGATCAAAGACACGTTCACTTTTACAACTACTACAAAAGTGATACCCTATATTCAGGGCCGTCGACAGGTTTCATGGGCCCCTATGCAACTTTTTGTGGGCCCCCTTCCCCAAACCTTTACTTAAACTTCCTACAATTATTTTCACATAAACAGCGTAAATTTTGTCAAAGGACGTAATTTTATCTGTTTAACTGAAAGTTTTCGTAATAAAAGAAAAAAAAAGAAAAGATTTGCGATACTTTTTTTATTTTAAAGGAGTTCTCAACTTTTAGGGCCGCAGCTGCAACCAAAGATTCGGTAGCTAGTCGTAGCATAATATATACTCACTTTAATTTTTAGGAATGCAGGCGGAGCCTTTGCTTCTCCCCCCCCCCCCCCTCACACACACTCCTCTCCCTAGATTTTTCGTAAGAGAAAAATTCGCGCTCTTACTTTTCCGATGAATTGTAAATACAATTCATTCAGCATTTTTAGAAGCTTTCGTGTGTCGTTTTCGCTGATAAGTGATAATATGACCTAATTGCGGGATGGGTATTAGAAGGTTGCAATGACCTCTTTTTAAATGGTGTGTTGAGTAGACTAGTCCCGATTCCAGGGGGTCCGGGGGATTGTCCCCCGGGAGAAATTTTCAAAAATTGATAAAAAATTCGGCATTTTGAAGCCTTATACGAAGTAATAAAACGGAAAAATATGACAAAAAAGAGGTAAACAAAGACTCTTGAAAAGTTATACATTCGGTAAAAATTAAATTGGTTTGAGGTTCAACAAATCGTTGACATTAATCGACTAGGAATAAGAGCAAGAGAGAAGAGGGAACGGAGAAAAAATACTACATCTGAAAAATTGTTGAAATGTGACATATTTAACAAAGTTATTTTTGGAGTAAAACTAACAATTTTGTGTAATCTAATGGTTAAGAATACTTCCTTTCACCCTAGAGATCGAACTCGAAATCCAATATGGGAGAACTCTTTCCAAAAAAAGAAAAAAGAAAAAAAAAAAAAAGAGTGAAAAGATAAAGGGGAAAA
The DNA here is from genome assembly GCA_038373865.1 of Uloborus plumipes. NCBI lineage: Eukaryota > Metazoa > Arthropoda > Arachnida > Araneae > Uloboridae > Uloborus > Uloborus plumipes. The sequence goes on from JAXGGA010003860.1 coordinate 2,958, forward strand.
ATATTCATGCAAACACACTCATTAAAATCATAAAAAAACACAGTTAAAGCAAAAATAGTAAACAACGATATAAATTAAAATTGTATTTATAATTTTTACATTTTTATTTTTATATAATTATTGTTACACTATTATTATTTTTGCATAAATAGGGTTTTCACGTAAATAGAGTAAATAGGGTAATAGAGTAATAGGGTAATCACGTAAATTGAGTTTCCAACTTGAGGGCCGCAGCTGCAACCAAAGATTTGACGGAGCCTTTGCTTCTTTCCCCACCCCTCCTCCCTAGATTTTTCGGAAAAAATTCGCTCTTACTTTTCCGATGAATTGTAAACACAATTCATTCAACCTTTTTTTCTCCATTACCAGTTGATACCAGGGCGGACTTAGACTTAAAGGTGCTCTAAACTGTTACAGACCCCTTTGCATTCCCGAAAACTTAAGTAGCAAACCTACTTTTTTTTTTTTTTTTTACTTTGTGTCTTTTTCGCTGATAACAGCCCCCTGTGTTGTTTCCTTGTGTTTATAATGCTGCTTTTTTTTTTTTTTTTTTGACGTAATAACGGGATGGGTAACAGAAGAGAGAAGATTGATGCAATGACCTCTTTTAAGTGTGATTCAGAGTGGACTATTCCCAAATTCAGGGGTTCAGGAGATTGTGCCCCGGGAGAAATTTTGAAATGAATACAAAATTCAGCATTTTGAGACCTTATATGAAGTAATTAAGAGGGAAAAATATGAGAAAAAAGAATAAAAAACCCTCGAAAAGTTATACATTCGATCAAAATAATAATGGTTTGCGGTTCAACCAATCGTTGACATTAATCGACTATTGATAAGAGCAAGTGAATAGCCAGAAGGGAGAAAAAATATATCTGAAAAATTCCTGAAATGTGGCATATTTCACAAAGTTATTTTTAGAATAAAACTAACAATTTCATGTGATCTAACAGTTAGGAATACTTCCTTTGATCCTAGTGACAGAACTCGTTGTCCAAATTATGGGAAGAAATAGATCACTCTTTTCAAAGATAAAAAAAGGTTAGACTATCTGAAAAATTCCTGAAAATTGGCATATTTTACCAAGGTATTTTTAGAGTAAAACTACCACTTTCATCTTATCTGACGGTTAGGAATACTTCTTTTAACTCGACTGACAGAACTCGTTGTCCATAATATGGGAAGAAATAGATCACTTTTTCTAGAAAATAAGTGTAAAAAGGCAAAGGAAAGAAAAAGTTATGCAAAACACATGCATTGAAAGAAATAATTAAAGCAAAAAACAGTAAACAGCGATATAAATTAAAATTGTTGCTAAAAAACTGAGAAGGGGCCATATCAACCTCTCTCTTTTCTTAGCCGAAAAATACAAGTGGTATCAATTTCAATTTATATTATTATTTTTTGTTAACAAAATATACTATTGAAATACAAGCACACAAACATAAAACTTACCGGAAAGATATGTTTGTGCAGTCAGCTGAGGGATTTTGTATAAACAAGAACAAGAAGATAAATGTAAATGTTCCTGGTGATAGTAACATAAATGTTACTGGTTATAGCGGGACCTCCGTGACTTGCGCACTTCTTCCCTCGCGCGATTTTTCCCGGGGGCCCTGGTTATGGTAATCAGTGAAAAATAATCTCAGAAAATGAACTCGAGGACAGCTGGATCAAAAGTGTCCGTCTAATTCCACGACAATTGGCCAGTTATCATAAGTTTTGCTCCTTTTTTAAAAGGTATGGGAAAATAAGAAGTCTTTTGTTGTTCAGTTGATCTGGACATCTGTAATAAATGACTGCAATAAAAAGCCTGTTTACGGAAATCTGGTAGCGAAAACCTTACAACAGCATGGCAAATTTGCAAAGCTGCCCGACAGGAACCAGTCTGAGTTCCCTGAGTTCATTCAGGACTGGCGACTACATCAAAGGTAATAACTGCTGGTCTACATCAAATGACAGACCAGCAGGGATAGTCCCAGTGGGATTAGTATTCCTGGAACTCTAACAGTGGCTCTGTTATTAAACCTCCCAGAAAGTTCTCGGAAGTGAGTCAAGGGACAATAGCGGTTTCTTGCCGACAGATAAAGAAGGCCGAATCTTACTTGAGCAAAGAGAGGAGAAATAGCTTGTGATGGTTTTATCAGTAGCGAAGCAAAAATATATTTAAAAGAGCTGAAATTGGTGAATTTTTTTAATAAAATATCTTATTTAACTTTTTTAAGGCATGAAAAACAATAAAAAATTTAAAAACACAGTTAAATGATTGTTTTTAGCGCAGGAAAAAAAAATGTGCGGTGATATTCGGAACGATAATGCTAAATTTGGCGCCCCTTTAGCGTGGCAAAAGAAAAAGAAGTTTTAGTTACAATCTCCCACAGAAATATCCTAGCTTCTTACATGAATATTTTTAAAAGACATAAATGCTTGTTTCTTAACCGGAAAAACAAAATCTGTCATAATACTCAGAACGATAAGGCTGAATTGAGCAGCCTTTACCGAGGCGCCCACATGCGGTGTAAGTGTTGCGCGCGAGTTTATGACGAGACTTTGCGGGGGAGGGGGGGGTCATATCACAAATGTGACAATTGTTAGGGGCCCTGAAAGGAATGTTCTACAAATGCTTACTGTAAGAGCAATGGACAAAGGGGCTCCATAATCTCCAAATCCACCACTGTACAACAATGGCTTCAAAATGACAAAAAAGGGACGTATCAGAGCCGTATTTAAGGGGTGGGTTTTTAGGGTTCAAACCCCCTCCGAAATTTTTCAAAACCCTTCCAAAAAATTCTTTTTAAGGCTCTTTTTTTTGCTGAAAAATAATATTATTGCTATTTTATTTTTAATTTTCTTATTTACTCTTCCATTTCATTTGAAAAATGAAATTATCATCATTGTCTGATAGTACAAATAAATTGATTCATTGCAGTAATTATCTTTATTGCAGTTTTTCCAAACATAATTTCATGCACAACAATACACCTTTTTAACTGGGGCGAGGATGCTTTGTACACATCACAATTTTTTCTTTCATTGGAAATATATGTTATTACTTTGTTTTTCATGTTGATGCCCCTTAAGCATCTACTGTAACAAAAAGCAATAGAATACAACATGAAATCAAATTTTATTTATCATATAGATTTCACGAGAAAAGTGTTGGTGAAACCCTCCCCGAAACAATAGTCTGGTTACGGCCATGGGACGTATATTTTGCATTTATAATAACTTTTATTTATCATCTCAATATTCATTTTCGTGGGCATTTTCAACATTTAAAACTATCTTCAGATACATCCATGGGCATTCCGAAAGTAGATTGTAGTTGTTCTTTTTGAAAAAAAAAAAAGTTGCAGCTATAGTTGACTATATTTTTAATGAAGTCATTGTAGTTAACTACAAAAAAAATTCTGGCCACTGCTTGAGAAATGAAGCAAAATTTTTAAAATTTCAAGTGTCTGTCTAAACATTAATATGTTGTTAGAGGATGGAGTGTTGTAGGGGCGAGGGCCTATTACAATATCTGGTCCTGGGGTTCACGGAATGATGTGGGGGCCCTGATACTAAGTAAGCTCCCCTCCCCCAAGAAAGAACGGATAAATCAGTCACATACTTATAATAGAGAATACAAATCAATGAAACACTACGTTTACGAGTCAATTTCATTGCGATGGAAACCTTGGATTAGGGGCCCCTAAGAATAATGTTACTCCGGGGCCCCACCTAGCTTTATTCAAGTACTGGATGCTACAAATGTGAAATCAGCAAGACTGATGTGAAGCATCCTGGGAAAAAGTTTAATAAAGCTAATCAATAGAAAAATAAAGAATAGTTAAAGAAATCAAAATCTGCAAACCAAAAAAAAAAAAAAAAGCCTTGATTTTCTCCCCTTTCTTTCTCATTTGGGGGCCCTTAATGGCATGGGGGCCCTTGGCAATCGCCTACAAACCGCCTTGAATAGTCCAGGCCTGCAAGGTCACACACACCAAGGTAGAAACTTTCCAAGCCCAATTCCAAGAAAAGTCGAAAAGCCTGGGAAAAGGGGGGTTTCGTTCCTTTTAAAAAGAAGCTCTAATAGATGTGAGCTGTGCTGAAAGTAGGGTCTGAGAAAAGGAACTAATGAAATTTCTCATTTTTAATGTGGAGCGTTGAACATTTGTAGTAATTTTAGACCCTCAATGGCTAACCCATTAAAAAAAAAAAAAAAAAGAGGAAATTTTTCGTTTGATATTAATTAAGTTTGATATTAATTCTTCAGGCCCGCTTCGCGGGCCTCCTGAACTCTCACGGGCCCCTATGCAATGCATAGACTTGCCCCCCCCTCTCGACGGGCCTGCCTATATTAAAATCAAATACCCAAGGCTACTACTAAACTAAATACTAACGTTATCGCAAAACTACCATAGTATTTTGAAACAATAAAAGTTACAATTAAGGTTTACCGAGCTAAGCCTTGGCTTGAAATGTCGCATTTAAAATTGATTTGAACAACAATGGTATAACGATTTTAACCGTTGAGCAAAAAATTTAACTTTTTCAAACTTCAATCGCTTATAAGTCGCTTAAACGTGGATTTTCGAGATTCTCGTTACGCGGCGCTAGCGGAGAAACGTTCTAAAGAACGCATTTTTTTCAATCTTTCGAATGAAATCAAAATGGAGACGATACGACAATTATTTCGCTAGATAGAGTCAATTTTGTGCCCAAAAATTGAAGTTCGAATAAAAAACGAACCGACACTTTTTAGAGGGTGGGTCTAATTTTCGTCAATAGCCCGCGGGATAAGCTTCAAAATCATAAATTTTCATGCAATTCGATAAAGAAATGAGCGAGTTTCGACCGGGTATAGGATTCGGCTTAGAGAAATAATATATGGAGACTAGGTGACCCGTGCGGAATTCCGCAAAAAAAAAAAAAAAAAAAAAACTCTAAACTTAAAATTTATTACGACAATTTTTATTGGCTTCATTTGCACAACATCGCCATCTACTGCCGTCGTTCTGACAACTTTTCAAAGAGGTCAAAGACACGTTCACTTTTACAACTACTACAAAAGTGATACCCTATATTAAAATCAAATACCCAAGGCTACTACTAAACTAAATACTAACGTTATCGCAAAACTACCATAGTATTTTGAAACAATAAAAGTTACAATTAAGGTTTACCGAGCTAAGCCTTGGCTTGAAATGTCGCATTTAAAATTGATTTGAACAACAATGTAACGATTTTAACAGTTGAGCAAAAAATTTAAAACTTTTTCAAACTTCAATCGCTTATAAGTCGCTTAAACGTGGATTTTCGAGATTCTCGTTACGCGGCGCTAGCGGAGAAACGTTCTAAAGAACGCATTTTTTTTAATCTTTCGAATGAAATCAAAATGGAGACGATACGACAATTATTTCGCTAGATAGAGTCAATTTTGTGCCCAAAAATTGAAGTTCGAATAAAAAACGAACCGACACTTTTTAGAGGGTGGGTCTAATTTTCGTCAATAGCCCGCGGGATAAGCTTCAAAATCATAAATTTTCTTGCAATTCGATAAAGAAATGAGCGAGTTTCGACCGGGTATAGGATTCGGCTTAGAGAAATAATATATGGAGATTTAAGAAAGAAAACTTTAGTATTTTAACCCATTTATGCCTAAGTTTTTTAAGCAATTTTTTTCAATTTTTATCTGCTTAAAACTCTTACTTGGAATGGTTTACATACATTTTAGGCATAAAATAGATCGCCGTTGCCATATTTATTTAGTTATTTAACGTCCTGTTTATGGGACACTAGGCGGATATGTGCGCAAAAGACGACCTTACTTGACTTTACTTTTACAAAGTAATATTACAGAAGGCATCTGTGATCAATTTTAAGCAAATCATTTTAAAATAGTTAAATTTTATGAAAAATAAGTTCGCAAAAAGAAATTACTTTCTGTGGCTACCCATGCTGGATCGTTGCTAGACTGATTTGTCTGAAAGTAGCTGTTAATAAATAAACTCTGATGTCCAAATAGTGGCTCTAACTGGTTTTCTCAAGAAGGACTATTTAACTTGTGAAAAACAGCTTTAGTAAAAGGATATATCCATTACAGGTTTTTGTATACAGTAACTAACAAGCGTCTAGTTTTTAGGCTATTGGGCATAAATGGGTTAAAGATTTTTTTTTCTTGTTGTAAATGAAAATCAATTTTAACTATCGTTTTTTCCCTGTCTAATGTGTTCATCTACTCGGTCACACTTTTCCTTTTGCGAGAATTTCGTGTGTTGTGTTAAATAGTGTTGAACAAACTTTGGTGATTAGCTGTTTTGTGCTTTAAGTTTTCAAGATGCTAAGTTTACCCTTCCTTATACTCAATCTATACATAGCTAAAAAAGTTATGTGTTGGGCCATTACACGAAAACGTCGCCGTTTTGTCCCACTCGTGACGCTCATATATTTCATTAAAAAGTCGTAATTTCAAAAGGTCCTTAGAAATCCCACACCAGTTTGAAATTTCTTAGATTGCAAAATTTCGTTCATTACCCTTCGAAATTAATACTTTTTTAAAATCAAATACATAAGCGTCACGTGCAGGACAAGATGGCGGCTTTTTCGTGGAATGACCTTGTACCGTTTTAAGGAAAGAAATAAATGATCATGTTATCCATGCTTCCTATATTTTACTTTAATATTCTTCGTTGTATTTCCTAAAAATTAATCCTGTAGTCATCATTAAACGCGAATCACGTAATTTAAGATATAGAAAGCAATAGAAAGTTATCATTTTTGTTTGTTGAATCTCTGCCCATAAGGGTCCTAGTAATATGTGTAACGTTTTGGTTATAGTACGCCATAAATTGCTCTACTTTTAATGCATGGTTTCGTTTTTTTCCCATTCGATAGAAAGATCATCATTTTGTTCTAATTGTAATGCATAATTGTTTTCCTTAGGGGAGCGGAGTTTCAGTTTTGGTTTAGTTTGTAGCTGAAGCTTTGAGAACCAGTTGTCTTTTTCCTACTAAACTACACACTTGGAGCTTATGTTAACATTTGTGTGAGCATTTTGGTTTAAGAAAAATAACTTTTAAATTTCGGTGGGAAGAATATTTTTGTTAACTCAATTGACTCAGTATTATACTGGCAGCGTAGGCTAAATTACGCGTGCTTATTTCAGTTTGAAAAACGATTACTTTTACTTTAGGTGGAGGACTTTACTATCTCAAGGGTTTAGTTATACATTTGTTGCACAGGCTTGTTACTAAATTACTCTGCCGGTATAGCTAGAACTTTACGAATGAAGTTACGTTACATTTTTTATGTGCTTTATTTAGTGCTCCTCGTTTTGTTATACCGAAAATGAATCGTGCCTTGTCCACCAACAAATTCGAATCGCGTTCACCCTACATCCACTGAATAATTCATCCCCGTCTTCATTTCATAGAAAGTCAACACCATCACGCGGAGTCGGCGTGCAGCGTTACATAAGAGTTAGCTTCTCTGCGGTGGCATCAGTAAAAAAAAAACTATTTTGCATATGCGAGCCTCCCCGGAACGTATTTCCGGCTACTGTCGGATAAGATGAGCGAGAATCGAGTTCTAATTAAAGGGGGATCCAATAAGGTGATTGGGAAAGAAAGACCTTGTCACTAAATTGCCATACGTGACCCAATTATTTAGCGGTGGGTGATCGACATCCGTTGCATAATTCTGATTGCTTTCTGTTTCAAAGACCTAATATTAGTGGGGCAAGGAAAGGTGCAAGGAAGATTGAGACTTCCTTGCGCCTCTCCGAATGTTTCCTGGAAAAAAAAAATATATATATATACATATATATACTAGCTGACCCGGCCACGCGTTGCTGTGGCTAAGGTATGAGTTAAACTATGATGTTTCAGTAGAAACGATAAACTTTATTACCGTTATAGAGATCAACTTTATATAAATATAGCTGACCCGGCGAACTCTGTTCCGCCTTAAAGGCAATAAATAAGCAAATTTTTGAATTTATTAAGATTTTTTTTATTAGAAAATACAAAAAAAAAAAAAAAAAAAATAAGTACCTACATTAATTATCCATTATTGTTTTTGTATTTACAACCTATTTTACTGCGCTCCAGAAGCTGCCAGAACATGTGCTTTATGTCGCCCGGCGACAGAAGCTCAAAAAAGGCTTAGTTAAAAAGATAATTTTTTCGGACTGCTTATCAACTAACTGCTCCATCCATAAATCCATCCAAACAAACTTTGGATATATAATAGTAGTAAGAAGAACAGCCACTTAAATGCAGTCTAGGAGCTATCCCACCAAGCGCTTTCCACCTCTCAGCCTCAGAGGCGTAAAAACTCTTAGGTGACAATCGTTTCTGACAGCTAATCCCATATAAATTTCAAGGGAAGAAACGCCTTTGTTTGTAATTTACTTCGCAAAAAAGTCAAATAACACTCCACGCGCCGTTAACTTACAACCTGTTTACTGCGCTCCGGAAGCTGCCAGAACGTTTGCTTTATGTCGCTCAGCCATGGAGGTGTCAAAAAAGGCTTAGTAGAAAGGCTTAGCCAAATACAGAAAAGCTGGTAGCTAAATAGATAATTTGCAATAAAAAATATATTGCGGTCCTAAATTGAGATAAAAACTATCCTATCATTTAAGTTGGGCCAAACTGAAACTGCGTGCAAAATTTGGTTAAAATCGGTTCAGTAGCTGAGGAGTCCATTGGCCACAAACACAGGGACACGTAATTTTTATATATTAAGATAAGCTGTCAGAAACGATTGTCACTTAAGAGTTTTTACGCCTCTGAGGCTGAGAGGTGGAAAGAGCTTGGTGGGATAGCTCCTGGACTGCATTTAAGTAGCTGTTCTTCTTACTACTATTATATATACAAAAGTTTGTTTGGATGGATTTATGGATGGAGCAGTCAGTTGATAAGCAGTTCGAAAAAATTATCTTTTTAACTAAGCCTTTTTTGAGCCTCTGTCGCCGGGCGATATAAAACACATGTTCTGACAGCTTCTGGAGCGCAGTGAAATAGGTTGTAAATACAGAAGAAATAATGGATGATTAATGTAGGTACTTAATTTTTTTTTGTATTTTCCAATAAAAAAACTTAATAAATTCGAAAATTTGCTTATTTATTGCCTTTAAGGTGGAACAGAGTTCGCCGGGTCAGCTAGTCACATATAAATTTCAAGGGAAGTAACGCGTTTGTTTATAATTTACTTCACAAAAAAGTCAAATAACACTCAACGCACCGCTAACTTACAACCTGTTTACTGCGCTCCAGAAGCTGCCAGAACGTGTGCTTTATGTCGCTCAGCCATGGAGGTGTCAAAAAAGGCTTAGTGAAAAGGCTTAGCCAAGAATACAGAAAAGCTGGTAGCTAAATAGATAATTTGCAATAAAAAATATATTGCGATCCTAAATTGAGATAAAAACTACCCTATCATTTAAGTTGGACCAAACTGAAACTGTGTGCAAAATTTGGTTAAAATCGGTTCAGTAGCTAAGGAGTCCATTGGCCACAAACACAGGGACACGTAATTTTTATATCTTAAGATATACATATACATATAGAATTTTTTCGTTCGGTTTCATGGGCACTTCTACATAACGGGACTCTTTCCGCGATGTGCCTGCATTCCTGATCATAAATCAACAATAAATTATCGAGTCCTACTTAGGGCCACATTTAGAAAGTTCGGACAGTAAGCCCGACCCATTTGTTGGAGCTCCCTTGAGTTGTGCAATCGAAGATAGAGCAGAAAGAAAATTACACATATTTTTGTTACTACTTATTTGCCCAGCTCATTCGCTCCGATAGCAATGGTGCATTCCCCCCCCTCCCAAATTTCATTGCTGCAATCTGCATCCCCCCTCCCGTGTGGTCTGCACTTGCATGCAGCCTATAGCCATTTGCTATATTGATGGCTTAAACAAATGATATTCAAGTTTTACTTCTCTCAGGTTACATTTCACCTGTGAGAACTATTTCATATTGGGAACAATCTAACAATTATAAATCTTTAATATGGGGTTTTTTTTTTTTTTTGGCATGGTTGCGAAATTCATTAAACGTACAGACTTTTCCTTCCCTAAACCAGCCCGCAATGGCTTCCAAAGAGAAAAAAGTGCTTTTTTAGAGTGTACTATGTACTTGTTTAAAAATAAGTTTATCCCTTTATATCAAGATATACAGTGGACTTGACCAGGACATTCAGGCAAGCTCAGTCAGGTGCATGTATTTTGTGAACCAGTTTGAGTGTTGCCGATGTAAATTGCTTGAATAACAATGTTTCGAAAATCTTCAAATTGAAAAATGATATTTAAAAAAGAAAATAATGTATTGGTCCATTTTTCGCCCCCCCCCCCCCCCCAACATACCAAGCCTTACGCCAGGTTTCACAGGCTTACAGGTAAATCAGGCCCTGCTCTCAGCTATACCTTTTCATTCCTTTGAGTTCTGTAGCATACCTCATGACAATGCTTTTTCTTACGGATGAAGAGTATTCTAAGAAATTCAGAACTAAGTTTTATTTTACACAAAAGAGTAGTAATAGTTATTTCGTTGAACGGAACATACTCCGCAGTTGTCGAAATTCCCCGTGGCAAGAATGATTTCCATACAAATTAGATGCATACATTTTAAGTAGTTCTTTATGTGAAGCTGTAAGTGGTAAAAATAATTTTACAGTGCAGCTTCATTTTCTTATACTGAAAAAGAGGATCTGTCTTTACCAGTTCCTTCCTAGCACCGACTGGGTTTTCTCTTGAATGTTTTTCAGTAGTATTTAAAAAAAAATGTTTTGAAACAATGACGTTGGCATGATTTTTCTGCATACGTTAATTTAGCTAATATTCTAACTGAAAAGCAATAATATGTCTTTGTGAGATTTAAACTTCATAATTTTAGTTGAAAAAAAAAAAAGCCTTTTTCGAGTTCTTAGGTTATACAATAATCATGATGTTTTTGTGATTTTTTATTTGAGTGAATTGAAATAAAAAACGCTTTACTGTAATTTATGAACTTTTACCTGCATAATATTAAAGCTTGATGATTTAGTTCAGAATTGTGTTTTACGTACCTGTTAATTGTTAGAAAAGTCATTCAAAACTAAGAACAGAACATTTGTACCGTCACATTAATATGTGGTTATCAATGCCATGTATGCGAATGCTGTTGAAGAACTTGGATCAATTAAAATGTAAATTTCCAGTTGAATTGTAGTTACGTATGATTCTATCGATTATATCTATTGTTTTTGCGCCGACTTCAAGACTTTTATTTGAAAGTAGTATCGATGTTGTTCAAAGGATTAAATTATTTTTTACTTTTTATAGCTTCAGCCACATTAAAAAGAGAGCTTAGAAAAGAGCTTCAGCTCTTTTCTAAGCTAAGGTCGGTTTCAGCTAAGGTTGGTTCTCTTTTTTTTTCAAAAGTATTTTTATGCATTTACTATTCAAAAACAAATTAAAAAAAAAGAAAAATGCACTGTTTTATGATGAGAAGATTACATTCTTTCTATACACAATGCTCTATAAGTCCCACTTGATTTTAATGTGCGTCAACCCCACATAATTAGCTACTAAAAATTCCACTGCTTTTGTTGCCGGGAACGCCCCGATTCGCTTAAAAAGTCGTCGATTTTCCTTTGAGAGGACTTTGAAATCTGCGTTCGGATTTTTGAGTTTTCGGATTTTGGACTTTTCGAATTTTTGACGTTCGGAGTTTTGACGTCCTTCTGTACATTGAAATTTGATTAGTTAAAAATCGAACGGAAAATAACAAATTTTATGGCTGAAGTTTTAAATAAAGATCCATTACGCATCAACTTATCGATTTTTAATGCTTTGGATCTTAAGAGGACTATTTTTCTCTCTAAGAATCTTTTACTCGTTTCCGTAGTTGAAAAGTTTGAATTTTTTAAACATCCTTTTCATTTTTTCGCCGTTTCCAAATTAATGCTCAAACTTGATTTATCGAGTTTCGTCTTTTTTTAATCACAGAACATCATGATGCATTTGAAAAGCGGCGGCATGCGCTCGATGGAGTAAAGAAAAAGCGGAGAGGGAGAGAAAAAAAGTGCCACTTCATTTTCTATCAACAAAGCCACTAAAAGTGTTTTCAGGGAATCTTTTGCATTAGACCTAAGTGCATGGTAATTAACTTGCCCGGCAGAGGGCGAGTCGTTTGTGACGAGGCAGAAAATCTACATCAGGATGTTCTCTTCGGAACACAATGGACAAAAGGAAGAATGGCGCTGAAAAGAAATACCTCTTTTTTTTTTTGCATTAATGGTTCGATCTCTCCACCTTCAGTACGGCACCGGTAATGATGCAAATGTGATTCATTCGGTTTGATAAAGGCTAAAGGATGAAGATAAAAAACACTTTGGAGATCTCCTTGAACTGCGTTTGATGACAAAAAAAGGGAAAGATTTCGTCTTTAATGGAATTCATCCCGTGTTCTTCGCAGGAAATGATATGAAGTTTTTGTCTTCTAATTTCGTGACTGTAAGCTTCTTCTCAAAAGAAATGAGCTGGAGGGCTTTTTGTTTCTCAATTATTCAGTAAATATGAATCTAAATCTATAGATAAAAATGGATATAGTGTGTGGATGTAAATACAGTTTACATTGTATTTTGGATATTCATCACATTTAATACGGTAGTACTTTGATGCCCAGAAATTCACACTGAGGAGGGGGGGGGGGTTAGGAATTAAAAATGTCCCAAAGCGCTCCAACTTTAAATTTAAGAGTCATAGAATGACAACACGAATGATTTCCCCCATAGTTTCGAATTTTATACCATGTTAAAATCCGTAAAAAACTACACAAGATGAAATTAATTTTAAATATGCATGTTGATGAGAACACTCGGAACATTTGTTTCGAACAAATAAATTTGAAAAGGTTCAACTCTAATCGCCCCAAAAGAACCCACGAATCAATACTAATAAAAACGAATTGTAATGTAATAAATAATGTACACATTGCGTCAACGTGTAATCTTATAATCTCATCAAAATGCTATAACTCACAGTGGCGTAACAATAGGGTTGGCAGGGCTGGCAAAAAGCCACGGGCCCCCGACCCAAGAGGGTTTTGCTAAGAGGTTTTTTATTTTACATTATGCCTGAGTTTTAATTTTACTTGAAAAGTATATTTTTATTTTTTTAAGTTCTGCTTAAAATCCAAAGTGAGACACCTAAAGACCATAATACAATTTTCAGTTAATCGTTAAGCATTTCAACACATCCTAAACAAAAAGCCTTGCTTTCGAATAGAGCTCCCGTTAACAAGCTTTGAAAGTTCGGTTTGTTGAAGTCCAAAAAGCGCTAATGAAAACAATTCTGTTGAATTGTAAATTAGATGAAGAAAAGGAAGCTGTTTCACTCAAAAGAAAGATCGAAAACTACAATTTTATTATGTCATTGGTTTTCCATTGTAAGATCCTACTAACTATCGTTGCAGCCTCTAAAGCACTTCAGTCTAAAACCACCGATTTTTTAAATGACTTAAAACGTTTGAAAATTTGTCTAGAAGAATTGGAAAGATATCAACATGAATTTGAAAATTTAAAAATGGAAGCAAAACGTGCAGCAGAAAAGTGGGCCGTCACCCTTGAATTTTCTAAAACTTGTCAGAGGAAGTTAAAACGCCATTTTAACGAGCTTTGCAAAGACGAACGTCTCCAAGGTCTGAAAAGTTTTTTCAAAGTGAAAATATTTTATAACCAACTGAAATCGCGTTGCCTTCCGATGAAAGAAATTGTTTCAAATTTCATTTTTTTTTTTCAGCTTTCAACTGTAAAAGTTTTAAACGACACCGATTAAGCGGGGACGACAGTATATAAAAAAGACATATTTGAATCATTTGTCAAGGAAATTGTTAAATTTCAATCAACTTTCAGAGACGAAATAAAAAAAAACTTTCTAGCGTGGGGACTAAAGCCCATTCCCTCTCGCCTAAGATAGGAGGCCTATGGCCAGTAGTCGGATATATGGCCAGTAGTCGGATATACACAACGTGTAACTGAGTACGCTGAAAATCGAGGTTTATTAAAATTAAACTGAGTACAATGTGACAATTTTTACTGTTAGGGCCCCATCAAAAGAATTTACCACGGACTCCAGATGATCTAGTTACACCATTGATAACTCGTTTGTACCTAGACGGTTCGAATGATTCTATTTTTTAATACCCAGATACATATTTTTAAAAAATTGTTTGCGAAAAATGAAGTATTAATTAACACCCGGGCAGTATTGTGTACTGTGTAATAAGCTAGTATATGTATAGAATTGTAATGATAGTTCCAGTTTCGATCTCAATAATTTTTTTATTGAAATTTCGAACTCATCCACTAGTTAATTAACATATTTTTTTTCTGCAATCGTCTTCACTGTGAGTCATTCTGAAGCTGCTTACACCTTTAAATCTAAACTCATCTTATGTCATTATCCTTAACATTTTTCTAGATAATTTGAAACTTTCTCCGATGAAATTGGTCATAAAAGGCAAACAAGACGCATTTCAACTTTGAAATGGTGTCACATGGTAATCTTATGGTTGTTTAAGAGCGGGTAGTTAAACTTACAAGATACACACCGCAAAAATGCTGTGAAGATTAAGTTTCTGTTTTCTAATTTCCATTGCACTCTTGTTGGTAATCCTGGCAGACTGGTAGGATCATCTGGATTAAATGGTATCCTGACTTAAAGTATGCTATTTCTATAAATGCAAAAGTGCATTTCTTGAATGCACTTAAGAAAATGTGAGACACAACTATTTTTCAATTTAGAGGTCGCATTGTCACTGAGTTAGGTAAGAGGGAATGATAGAGTCTTTCTTTATTAAGGAAGTTCCAAAATCAACTTTCTTTTTCTAATGCAAGATTTTTTTAATAGCTTTTATGCAAATATCCGTGTTCCAAAATCCGTATTTTTTGACTTGCCGAATCTTAAATACAACAGATTTTCGAGAATTCAATGCAAAGGGAGTATAATCCTGGCAACAAGAAGCTCACTATGCATAAAAGACAACGAATAATTATCTATCTCACCGCAATTAGAATTCAGAAGTAATTTGGCAAGAAGCTTTTAGAAGACAAAAGGGCAGCAAAAGAGATGATTGCTGTTTGTCAACCTAGTGTCATCCCGTTCAATGGAAGGTGTAACCTCAGTCGCGAAAGCGTCGTCTGTAAGAGGAGACAAAAGTAAAATTTTGAGATTTGCTATTCCGATAATTGGCAGACAATCGGGCCAAGGTTGATCCATAAGACAAGGATTCAATGTTACGTCATGTCAAGGGTATAAGAGAATTGGGTCTTCTAGGCAAAACTCTGAGGAAAGGGCATTGAGAGGAAAAGTAGGGAGGTGAGAAAGGGGGGTTTGAGGAAATGAAATGCTTTTTACACATTTTTGTTCCGTAGGCTTCTTTTTTATAGAATAAATATAACTATCTAGAGAGTGTTTTCAATGAGTTTTGACAAACTCTCATCTTATACATAATAGGGTATACCGACCAGTGAATGAACACTTAAGCGAAATTTCGTTTTCAAAAATCAATAGCATCGTTAAAAATTGTAGCATTTGTCAAATGACAGAAAAACATTTTAGGTGATATATGTAATTATTTTTTAAAATATTACGCTAACTTTTATGGTTCTGGATCAGGTTTTTTGGGGGGTTGAAAAGAGAAAAAGTGCCTTGACCAAGTGAATGAACACCCCAAACAAAACACTAGCGCAGATTTTCTAGCCATTTTCTTTTTAGAAATGTATAGAATGACGTGCCTACTGCTGATTCATCTAAGAAAAATATTTTAAAAACTTATTTTTTTAAGAAAATTACGATGTGTTCATTCACTGGAAGTGTTCATTCACTAGTCTGTATAATACCCTACTTCTCCGAATTTTGAAAATTCTGTTGAGCTCCGATTGTAAGTCTTGTTTCATAAATACAAATGAAATAATGTTGGAATTTTTTTGTCGGTTGCAACAGTAAATATTTATCAAAAGAATTAAATCGAAAATGCCAGTACTCATATGAATCTCATTTCGTCACATGCATTTTACAACATACAATTCGATTTGTTAAAAAAAATCTAATCTATTAATATCTAATATTTTATACAGTTCTTATGAGAAACATTAACTGTTTGAACCGACGAAAAATTCCCTGCTTGTTTTTTTATATTTATGGAACAAAACCTACTGATATAAAACTATTCCAAGTGTCCCGTTTGTGATATGTAATGTCCCTGGACATACAAGAACTGGTATTGTATTAGTTCAGATAACCAAAATTTTGTTTAATTGGCCAGGTAACTCAAGGCAGGTTCTTGAGAATACTAAAATGGTTAAATATATTTTTTATGCAACACAGTTCTTTTAACAGAGCAAATGCATATATTTTTTTAATCAATTTTAATAGTTGTTAGGAAGTTTAAAAAAAAATGTGTGCATACGATTTTTCTCCACTCCGAATCAAAGAAAGACTGGTAGCTGTTCGTGCAGGTATTTAAAAAAATTCTCTTCCACATTTTTGATCCCTTCTATCTGGTAATTTCATTCCAAAGCGTATTTTAATACTGCTCGTTAATCCGATAACTATGTATAATTTCCCTTAAAAGTTCGGAGATAAAAGAATTTTTGATAATTAGGCATTTAAGGTACTTGCAGTTCGAATAATCAGCGCACTACTGTACTAATGGGCGTACCATCATGGTGGCTTCGCACCGTATTTTTGCAGTTGATCCTAATAAAGACTTGCAAAAATGAGAATGTTAAAAGAAAAAGAAGCTGTTAAATTGTGGTGCTCTGCTGCAGTTTTGTCTTCTTTTAAGAAAAAACTTCACTACGTTTTGAATGTTTTAGCTACTAAAATAAGTACAGTCGAACCTGTTTATTTCGACCCTGCTTATTTCAAAAACTTCTCTGTGTCGAAAATTTTCAATTTCTCTGTTTTTACAGCATAAATTTAATGTTTTTTCTCATGTTTATCTCGAATGATTTTTCCGAAAACCTCTTATCTCGAATTTTGACGTTTCTCATTTTTGAATTTCATCTCCAGCCACCTTTATCAATGGTACAACTTGGAGATAAAAATCATCTTTTGCACAATCATTCAAAGATTAAGTTCGTACTTAAAGGTATGCATTAACTTGCTCCCGATATAGTCATCAATTAGTAAAACGTGGAAATCACAACAAGTCGTACAGTAAAATATTCAACAATAGCAATGCAAAACAATCTATTAAGTATTTGACTTTGTTCCAATTGCTTATTTTTGTAAATTTTATCACAACCTCTGTATCTCGAAACCTGCGTATCTCGAATTTTTCTTCTGTCCCGTGAAATTCAAGATAGACAGGTTTGACTGTACTGAATATCATTACGTAATTATTGTAGAATATGCAGCATGAATTAAAATTACATTTTTAAAACAACTGCTGTCTCTTCAGCCTACGTATCACTGAAACCGTTGCTGCTGCTGTCTTCAAGTGGGACACTTCATCAACAAAGCTGCTCACGTTTGCCAAATTAATCATCTCTCGGTGCATTGGATATTGAGCAACAACACGATTATTGACGGCTGTTGGAGGATGGTTGGTTAGTGTCAATGGCGAGAACCGGAAAGGTAAATATTTTCATTGCCAAGGTCACTACGAAGTTTCAAATAGAGAGTCGGTGTCACACGCATATTTTCAATCTTACCGAGAAGAGATGTTTTGTTTTGAGTTGTACGACAGACGAGATTGTTGTATTGCATACTTAAGTATCTAACTGGCTGCGTCGCAGGGAGTCTGAAATATTTTTGATAACTTTCCCAGCGAAGTGTTTAGGTAAATAATGCGCATTATGATGTAAGCGGAGGGCTATTTTTTATGCAAAGAGGGCAACAGGTCTAAAGAGAAAACGAAAATATTTTCAAACTGGAATGACACCTATTTTATTCCTTGTCCTTCAAGGTGGAAAAAATAATGATAAATCTTATTGGAAAAATATGTTTGTGAAAATGAATTTGGGAGCCCATAAAATTAATAGTCAAACTTTATTAATTTTTTATTGAGAGAAAAATAATATTCATAAAAAGTAGAGCTATTCATCCTGTTTAAATTCTGTTCACTCTTAAAAGCACCTACAAGATATTTTTTTTTTTGATTCAAACAAAGTTTTGGGAAAAATACAGCAGCCTTGAAATATTCTAATATCAAAAGCCACAGTAATTTATATAATCGTTTAATAATAAAATATACTTTTTCACATACAGTAGCGTCTCGGTTTTCCACCTTTCGTTTATTCGTCATTCCGGATATCGGTCGTACCAGCGGCCATTTACCTTTATTATTTAATTAATTAATCCAACAAAACAAGTTAAAAAATAGTCTGCTGATAACTTGCAGGTATCAGTAATTGTTTACCGATAGCTTGTACGCCTCAGTAAATGGATGTGATGTCTTATTAATATGTCTCCGACAGGGAGAATTCCCCCAATGGTATTCAATTGATCATGTTAAATGAATCAATGCCATTGATGGATTCATGATTTTATTTTATTTTTCAACTAATTGAACCCTCTATATCAGTGGTTCTCAACCTTTTTATGGGTGACGCCCCCTTTACGAGTGAATTTTTTTCCAACGCCCCCCTCTATATTAAAAGTGAGGGGGTGTGCGAAAAGAGGTTTTAAGTTTAAAATAATTTTCTTGCAGAATTTTACAAAACGGTTAAACAAGATATGTTTTTCCTCATTAGATTAGAATTAAAATGCCGAATGTAGAAATAAAAAACAAATCTAGAATTAAAAATATTTTATTTTTAAAAGAACAATAACAAAATAAAATAGAAATAAACAAGCAAAAACAATTTTTACTCCCAAAATGAAGGAAACAATCAGATGCAGTAAAAATAAACAAGCAAATAATTCTTTTTCTCATTCAAAATATGAAAGGAGCATTCAGAAATATATGTTAGTGAGATATTTGTTCTTGGTGGTTTAAAGCCCGTTTCCTCACGGTCGGTTTAATATTTTTTGTAAGGCGAAGGCGCAAGTCTTCTCTTTGGACAATTTGAAGTCGATTTCTCTGTTTTGTAACTAGGTCGGTGACAACACTAAATCCTCAATGGACGAGGGGAAGACAATTAAAAATTTTGTACGATAGCTCACAGTCCATGATACAGGCTACTAATGTCTCCTTGCAGCCAAAATCCTGTAAGATTGTTAACATTCTGGAAACCAGCTTTTCAAGTTTCAGTGGTTGAAAGTTCCACTAATTTGTACTGATACTGAACATCTGCTGTTTCAATATTCTTAAAAGGGACATGAAACATTGAGGAACGTTTAGAGACGAAAATATCCTCAAAACCCTCACAGAAGTCTTCGTGCAAAGACTGAAGATGTTGGCAAAAACGTGTGCTCATCGAAGGAGATTTCACTAAAAATAAACCATGAAAGTAAATAAATGATGTGAGCTAAAGCCAAAGTTGACACACTGAGGTCAAACAAAACAGTCAAACTGAGCGGGCACTCTAAGCATTGAAAATACGATTGCCAGATAAAAATTTAGGAAAATAACCAAACCGAGAAAAATAGCCAAATTGCATATTTTGGATATCTTTAGGGTAGACGTACTTTCTCATAGGTACTAAGCTATTTTATGAGAACAAGGCAAAAGAAAATTAAGAAAGTTAAAAAACAAAATCGATGACGTTTAATGTTTTGCCTAAAACGTTTTCGTGGGAGACACTCGAATACAATTGTGAATCTTTTTCGCAGTATTTTGAATCCCCTATTAAATTTCGGCAACAGAAATTGAAATCTGGTATCCTATCCGCCGTCTGGTTCAGTCTGAAAATCAATTTCGTTTAGAAACAATCAAAATTAGCGACTGAAACTTAAGAGCTTAATTTGACCATTTTCACCTGCAGATGCAGGACGGTATTTTTACATGTATGATAATTATTTAAAAAAGGCCTTATTAAATTTTTTACAGCTATTAGAAATTACATTGCTGTGGTAAAAGAATCAATCAACAGTTAGGCTAAAAAAATAACCAACAATGGTGCGGCTATTGCTTTTGAATTTTATCTAACTATGTGTGATCAAAAGTAGCAAAATAATATTAGGTAAAACCATGCAGCCCTGATTGCAACTGCGATTTATTGTAACAGTTCTTCATTAGGTAAAGCTGGAGTGCGGAGAGATGGCGGGTGTGTGACCTTGAAGTGGAAACGAACCGCTTTTTTTTGTAATAGGTTACATCAGAGAGATCACGCAGGAAATAAAAATTTTAATGTACGAGTGAGTAAAAAAATCCTTTTGACGCTGGTTCTTCCTATTTCAAAATGAATGAGGTCCGTTTCCACTCAAGGTTATCCGCCATCTCTCCGCAGTCAAGCTATAACATTCTCTCTCAAGATTATCGGAAGAAAAAGATCACTAAAAAGACAGAGAGAGAGAGAAAAGGAAAAAACGATAAGCAAAAAAGCTAAACTATTTTAATAAAAAAACATTCCCCCCCGAAAAACGTAAGGAAATAAGTTTAAATATTCCAAAGTGCAAAAGTTTATTTTATCGTCGGCACAAAAAAATTAAAGTTGGATTCTTGATTTTATGCTAAATTTAATTTTTATTTTTGCAATTAAAATAAATTCTAATACATTTATTGTCCTCTGACCCCCTAATTTTCCCACCGCCCCCCTATCACCCAAAATATATCCACCGCCCCCCTACTGCCCAAAACAAGTTCACCGCCCCTCAGCATCTTCCCACCGCCCACTGGGGGGCGGTACCGCCCCCGTTGAGAACCACTGCTCTATATCATCCGCCAGTTTAGCTTAAGGGACCTTTGGCCATATCATTTATGGCGGATAACCGGAACTGTACGATAAAATGCTTTTCCCTCCTTCTCTTGACACTCTTTTCAGTACCTTTCAGCATTCAATGGGAGATACGTGTTTCAGAAATTCGGAAGAAAGAGATTCAGATTTCCCCCAGAAGCGAAAATGGTCAGCAATCAGTAGTGGAAGTATATATAAACTGCAGTTTAGCAGATTAACCGTTTACATTAATCAATTTTTCTATCGCTTGCGCTTTAAGGCACAAGAACAAATCTTATTAGCTTAGGAACATAGTAAAGTTGGCAATGTGAACATTGCATTTCAGTTTACAGAATTATCTTTTGAAGATCGTCTGAATCTCAAAAAGACAATTTTGTGGGTCCTAACTGTGCAAAATTGAAATGCAAATGAAAACACTTTCACAGAATTAGACGAGAGTTTAATTTAATTTTTGTTTAAAAAATAATCTTTAGAGATAACGTATTTAACACGTTTTGGTGCTTGTCTTAAACCGTATGAGGCACTTTACCATATTATAACATCTCGTCCAAATTTTGAAAAATTATTACCGATTGGGGGCACAAAAAAGATCTACTACCTCCATGCGGTGTACTCTGGGCAACGTCTAGTACAGCAATGTGATTTACAACTCTGGTATGAGATCTATATCTCAATAGGAATTTTTAAGGATTTTGTAAACGCTGCTATCGAATCAGTGTCGCTCCTGACTCTTGGCCTGTTGTGTATCTAACGGGAGGTACGGATTTGTCCCATCTATCTAAATGTCCTGCTCTTCCTCATACATTGATCTGGAAGTGATACTGGAGTGCTAAGCACAAAAGTCGTATCTGCACTTTTTAACAAAATTGAGTTATCGCCACCAGGTGGCTCTTTGTGACGTATTTTAACTAAATCTAAAATTATATGGTCGTTTGAGAACGGGAAATATTTTTAAAAAAAGTCTGAAAAAGTTTCATCTGAATCAAATACATGGTGGTGCAAAACTTTAAAGGGTAATGTCTCAGTTTGAACCTAACTTCAGATACCACTTTTGCGCTTAGCACGGCAGAATACTGGGTGACTAGAAACCCGTCAGTTCATATGCTTACTACCGTCTATATTTCGTGCCCTTTTTGTTGCATTTTCATTGCTAAACAGTTTGATGCCTTGAACTTGCAGGCATCATTAAGGGGCTACCGATAGCTTGTATGCTTCAGTAAATGCATGTGATGTCTTAACAATATGTCTCCGACAGGGAGAACTCCCCCAATGGTATTAAATTGATCATGGAAAATGAATCAATGTCTTTGATGGATTCGTATAATAATTCATTGGAAATGTATTAAAAAAACGCTGTTTTTTTCCAAGAAAATTTTACAGCGTTCTTGAATTTTGTTAGTTTAACCCATCCCTAATGAGTTATATACAGATTGCATGTGTTTGGATGCAATAATCATAAGGTTACAATGAATGATTATTATGTTTTAAACTTCTTTTAAAAAAGATGTCTCATAACTAGGAGCCTTTTTTTATTCAGATTTCCTCTTTCATTGCAATAACTAGCTGTTGTGGCCGTCACGAAACTTTCTTCTATATTTATCTCATGAATTCCAGTTACAAAATAAAATACGTACTCGCCCGAATAATTGGAGACAGCTCCAATTTCCCAATTATTGTAATAACCGTGCAAATGCAGAATCAATGAGCGAAATTGGAAATCATTGCAAAAGCCTTGTTTAGATTAATTGCAAACATTTTATTTGTTAGTAAAAAGAAACTGGCAGCAGTTAAAAATTTCAAATCATTGAAAGTTTTCACCTGTTTTGATAATTAAATAGCGTGAAAGCGATTTTTTAATGAATTAATTTTTCGCATTGTTGACTAAGCGCAAAAATCACCCCACCCTCCCCCCGGGGAGATTGGCGCCAAAATTTAATCGATGCTTGCTTCCATATTGGGTTAGTGTTATTCAAAATTTCATTCAAATCTCAGCAATATTTCTCGAGATAGGGGAAGACCGCTTATATTGGACCACTGCTTAAATTGGACTTCGGGCTTAAAATCTAGTACAGAGCTCTATGCTACACTTTGACGGTAGACACATGAAGTTTTAGGAATAAAATCAATCTGTATGAAGTTTCACCAGTCTTTGAACTGCGTAGCGTGAGTTACGGCATGATTTATGTTGAAAACGTGTAAAATCTTATTTTGCGGCCTTGTACCTAGTAAGATAGTACTAAAACTTGTAAACTGAGGTAAACTGCTGTTATAGCATGACAATCTTTGTTTAATAAGGATCACATCTATGTATTTACATGCGCGATTGCGATAATTTTTGACAGAGAAATAAGCTGAAGAATATAAAATGGCATGTTTTCCTTTATTGGACCGAAAAAATTTTCCTATATTGGACCAGTGGTCCAATTTAAGGATATGATTTTGAGCAAGACTTTTTATTAATTGTAACATTAAATAATTGACTCATCTGATTTAATAGCGTAGTTATTTCCAGCAAGTTATTTTAAGTATACTTTAACCCCTATGCACGATATTCATTTTTTTATCAAGCACATTTTCTGGAAGCTGCAAATTCTTGAAATATTTGTTTTTTTTTTTTTTATCTTTTCCATTAAGTTGCAGTTTCAGGTTGTTAAACATAGCTATTAATTTCAATAAAATTTGTGCTGGTTTACCAAGGAAAAAAAATGAAATTATTCGATTTGTTCGAAAAGGTTTTAAAAAGAAACAATTAATATGCTACTAAAATGTTCAATGTAGATGAAACCGGTCTTTCACAGTCCAAATGATCCGAAATATATTGACGTATAAAGGTAAACACCAGTTTGGACCTCTAATGTGTGGTGAACGTGTTAGAAACACACTTGTTATTTGCTGCATGAGTGCAACATAATTACTACACCCCCTCCCTCCCCATGCATATTTTCAAAATAATGCGTTCCACGTATGTGCTTATCGTAAAAGCACCCCATGGTGAGCAATATGCTTGATCAAAAAAAGGTTGGATCACAAACGATAACTCGCTTAATTGATACAATATTTCATCAAAACTGTTAAACCAAGAGCATAGATGGAATAAACTTGGTTAACGAGAGCGATACAATAATGCTTTCTCTTTAAGCACACCATACAAGATATCTTTTTTCAACCTTTGTCTACACATTTTAATCGAGCGTGTGATACATGGATGCGAGAACATTCAATGAGATCCATTACCCAATATCGAATCGAAGAACTGTTTGGTAACTCTTATGGGTAAACCTCAATCAAGGCTATGACAAATGCAGTGAATTGGTTCTAAACACCAGGAATTTGTCCTGTTAATTGACATGTGTTTAGCGGCATTGACTCGGCTGGAGCAGAGTTCGAGGTAAGTAGTCCAGATAAAACTACTCAAAGTGAGCAGGCTACATGTTTGGTGTAAGTTGTACTGTTGCTCACCATGTACAAGAACTAGCTACAACTTAAATTAGTACAAGCTGTGCATAATCAGCAGATAGTTCTCATCAAAGCATGATCGTCAACTTCAACTATAATTTTGTAAAGGCCAAGCTCACATATCAATTTACCTAAAAAATAGAAAGAGCAAAAAGGAAAGCTATCTCAGCAATCATCCTAACACCGTATGAAAGAAGCATAGCACAGAAAAAGTCACACAAGAATAAGCAAGAAACTGCACGAAACAGTTGTTGTTGCAATATTTGTCATAGAGATGAAGCGCAAAACATGATTAAATGCATGAAATGCCATCGGTGAGTGTATCAACACTGCCTAAATAAGACCGAAGCAAAAGAATTTCTATTGCAAATCCTGTAAAAAAGATGTATAGTTCAAATATACATTATTCTATGATTTCCTGGTATGGTCCAATTTAGGAAGCGCATGGTTCAATATAGGCGCATATATTCCTAAATTGAACTTTTGCAACTTTTTGTAAGATAATTTTTTAAAAAATAATTTCCATATTTTTAGAAAATATAAGCTCATAGGGCGATTCTTGATTAAATTTAGCTCTCGATGCCCTATTTTGTATTTTTGTTTTGCTTCACATTGAGCGACACAGGCCTTCTGTTCTTAGGGGGTCCAATATAGGCGGTCTTCCCCTACAGTAGGTGCAATGACAAAATAAGCACTTTTGATTGCTCCACCCCCCTTTGAGATATTGACACACAAATTGAATCAGCACTTGTACTCAATAGGGTCTACCTATGGACCAATTTTCGTTCGATTCCGCCTGTTACTTCCTGAGATATAGCAATCACCTCCGCGCAGAACACGTGCGATTGCTCCACCCCCCTTTGAGATATTGACACACAAATTAAATCAGCACCTGTACTCTATAGGGTCTACCTATGGACTAATTTTCGTTTGATTCCGCCAGTTACTTCTTGAGATATAGCAGTCACCCTCGTGCAGAACACGTGCGATTGCTCCACCCCCCTTCGAGATATTGACAAACAAATTGAATCAGCACCTGTACTTAGTAGGGTCTACCTATGGACCAATTTTCGTTTGATTCCGCCGGTTACTTCCTGAGATATAGCAATCACCCCCGCGCAGAACACGTGCGATTGCTCCACCCCCCTTGGAGGAATTCGCTAAAAAAAGTCAGGTGCACCAGTTCACATGGTGGTACATATGTGCAAAAATTTTTGTTCGATTTCATTCTGTAGTTTTTGCTCTAGCGCGGCCACAAAAACTGGTCACACACATACAGACTCACACACAGACACACACACAGACACACAGACAGACAGACATTTTCCAAAAATGGTCGAAATGGACTCAACGCACCTCAAAACGTGCAAATCCGTCAAAATTCGACATTCGAAAATTTTCACGAAACCAATACTTTCTTCTATATATTAGATATAGAAGAAAGTAAAAAGGTAAAAATCCAAATGATTAAAATAAAATAAAAGCGTAGGAATCAGTGGACGAAGCTACATTTCTTTATGCGCTAAAGTTGTTGAAATTTATTCTGTACTTCCTAAACCAGTTTCGGGAAATTATGATGCTATTCAGTAGCATTTTGTTTCAGTTGGGTTGAACGTAGTAGTATATTTCACTTTCTTTTTAATCTACATAGAAGACAAAATGAAATTGATTATAAGAAGTCGATCGTATACATTTCAGCTTGATTTTTGTCCAACTTTTTAGCATTTTACTTTCAAAGATCAGAATACTTTGACAAATATAATGAGTTTTTGGTTTGTTGGAATCATATGATTTCAGAAAGGTGAACTCAGGTTTAATATCTATGTTTATCTCGCAGGAAAGAAAAACCCAAATGTACACTACATTTTTTTAGAGCTGCCATTGCAAAAAGAAGAAGGAAATATACTAAGAAAATATCATAATCTATAAAAAAAGGAATAAAAGAAAAGGAGGTAGAAAAGAAATTAAGACATCTCACCTGGAAAAAAAATAGCTGTTTCCAACTATTTTTCTGATCCGTAAACCGGAGAATGAAATTGGCGTTTTCTTAAAAAAACGTTAAAAATGGTTAACTAAAATTCAAGATTTTATTCACACGGTATAATAATACCGTATAAATAAAATAATTACGTATTTGGTAATAATTGCATGTAGCTAAAATTACAGGAAGACACTTCATTATTTTAAAAAAATCACTAGTTGTAGCCACAGAAATGACGAACAGTTGAAAAGAAGACTGTTTCCTCCTTGCCTGTAGGGTTGTTTATTTATGTAGCCGGAATTCCGTGTTAACAAGACTTTTTTCCCCAGTTTTTTCTTGTTTTTTTGAGGAATTAAAGGAAAGAAAGAAAGAAAATTAAAAAACAACAACCTTGAACTCAATTTATCAGCTTACTGTTATGTGAACAAGAAAATCCTCATAAGTGTGTGTTTTACATTTTTTTCAAGTTTTTATTACATAAAAATCAAAATAGGATTTTGAATTGAAAAGAATTGTGCTGTGGCTGTCCATACCGCTTTCTGAAGCCATGCTCTGACTATTTTAGGGAAAGTTTTTTAACCAGTATGGATTGTAAATCCAATAATGTATCCAATTTTCCAAAAAAAAAAAAAAAATAAATAAATAAATAAAAAAGTAAAAAAAGTGAACTTCAGAGGTGCCATCCATCTCCCACCCCGATATTGCTTTGACACCCCCTTTTTTGGGTGCACCAAACACGTATGTATTTTTGCATTTGCCTGCCATTGGAAACTAAGCATAAATAATAAATAAATACACTGCTCGACATTGAAAATGCAAGACCAAGAAGGAGTGGTCAGAAATTGATGAAATTTGGTAAGAAGACAGAGACAGCATGGAACAATAAGTGATATTTATTTCAAAATAAATAAGCAAAATTTAGAGCTAGGACGGCGTCGGCTCAGTAAGAAGTAGGACCACCGCGGACAGCGATGCACGAAGAAACACGTCTAGACATGGAGTCAATACGCCTGCGGATGGTGTCCTGAGGGATGGCACTCCATTCCCTTTCAACCATTTGCCACAGTTCGTCCTCTGAACGAGGCAGTGGCAGGTTCTGCAAACGGCGTCCAATCACGTCCCACACATGTTCGATTGGTGACAAGTCAGGAGAGTATGGTGGCCAGGAAAGCATCTGTACACCTCGTAGAGCATGTTGGCTGATTCGAGCACTGTGAGGCCGGGCGTTATCCTGTTGAAAAATTGCATTTGGCAGACCCTGAAGGTAGGGGATTGCCACCGGCCGCAGTACATTATCTACATATCGTTGGGCCGTCATAGTGCCCCGAATACGAACTAGAGGTGATACGGAATTGTATGCAATAGCGTCCCAAACCATTATGCCACGTTGTCGCGCTGTGGGGCGTTCCACAGTTACTGCCGGATTCGATCTTTCTCCACGTCGACGCCACACACGTATGCGATGACTATCGCTGGACAAACAGAAGCGGGATTTATCTGAGAACACTACGGTTTGCCATTCTGCCATCCACGTCGCTCTGGTCCGGCACCATTCCAAACGTTGGAGTCTGTGCTGTGAGGTCAATGGCAGTCTTCTTAGCGGGCGCCGTGATTGCAGGCCACGTGCAACCAGTCGACGGGAAATGGTTCTGGTCGACACAGGAACATCCAGGGTACCTTGCACGTGCTGCAGAATCGACGTACAAGTGACTTGCGGGTCCGCCACAGCTTGTCGATGAATCCGTCGATCCAAGCGGTCTGACGTCACTCTGGCTGCACCTGCACCCCTCAATGTGGCTACATTTCCTCTTTCCAACCATCTCCGACACAGCCGATGCACAGTGCTTGCATCCATGTGGGTATCAGCTGCAATTTGACGTATGGACCAACCTCCCCTTCTCAGTTCGATCACCATACCCCTTGTAAAGTCGTCTATATGCTGGAAGTGTCTTCGTTGAGGACGGCGTGGCATTTCCTCCTATCACACGTATCCTTCGAGACAAAAACCAAATTTCTCCGATAATTAGTCTGGCAGAAAAACCAACATGAACATAGCCCACTTTTCAACTTCATTCTCTTATATCTTACTTCACGTGCGTCGGAGAGCTGCGCATTTCATGTCATTTGCATAACTCAGTAACGTGCGTCTACGGTAAAATTTGAATGAATTTCTGACCACTCCTTCTTGGTGTTGCATTTTCAATGTCGAGCAGTGTAAATAAACAACTAGAAAAATATTCGTTTTAGCAGTAATTTCGAAAAAACCGTGGTTGTATTAAGCGAGTTAAATTGTGCTTTTTATCTTACAAAAAAAAAAAAAACTTACTGATGTTTATATAAGCGCATTTATCGTCCTACATATAAGAAGAATCAAAGTAACAACGAACTCTTAAAGACAGTTCATAGTACGGAATGAATAGCAGATGCCTTTTGGTAAGCGACTCTAGAATGCAAGGAATATTGTTTCGCCTCAAAATGTCGACCAACCCATTTCAATGCATTATTTGAACGCACAGAAAACGTTAATGACTCTGCAGGTCAAAGTTGGCAGTGTTCTTTTGTGTTTGACTTCTTTAAAGTTTGCGGTGGGAGAAATAAAACGATCTGAAAGTGATTCTTCGTTTCGTCTTCGCTGACCTTTTGAGCAAATGTTTGGATTGCGAGTTAAGAGCATTATTCCGGTCGCAGCAATTAAAATAAAAAGGTGAAGGAACATCTGTTCTTTCATGTTTGCATTGAACATTGCATTTAGTATTGTGTATTTCATGATTCGGTGACAATAAACGATTACTTATTCATGTTTTATCCAGAAAAAAAACTACAGTTAAAATTTGTTTTTGAAAAAAAGAAATGTTTGGATTGCAAGTTAAGAACATTATTCTACTGGCAGTAATTAAAATAAAAAAGGCGAAGGAACATCTGTTCTTTCATGTTTGCATTGGACATTGCATTTAGTATTGTAGATTTCATAAATTCGGTGTTAATAAATGATAACTAATTCATGTTTTTTCCAGAAAAAAAATTACAATTAAAATTTGTTTTTGAAGAAAAGAAATGTTTGGATTGCAAGTTAAGAGCATTGTTCTACTCGCAGCAATTAAAATATAAAAGATGAAGGAGCATTAGTTCTTTCACGTTTGCATTGAACATTGCAACTAGTATTGTATATTTCATAAATTCGTTGTTAATGAACGTTAAATAATTCGTGTTTTATCCAGAAGAAAATTACAGTTAAAATTTGTTTTTGAAGGAAAAAGAAATGTTTGAATTGCAAGCTAAGAGAATTATTCCACTCGCAGCAATTAAAATTAAAAAAAAAGCGAAGGAACATCTGTTCTTTCATGTTTGCATTGAACATTGTAACTAGTATTGTATATTTTATAAATTCAGTGTTAATAAAAGTTAAATAATTCATGTTTTATCCAGAAGAAAATTACATTTAAAATTTGTGTTTGAAGAAAAATGTTGATATGAAATGATTTTCCTACAGATGTAATCTTTCATTGTCACAAAACTTAAGCGTGAGTCTCCCAAAAACCTTAAAATATCATGTCTGGCAAGAATAGCAAAATAATTGCTTGATCCAGGAAGTTGTTTTTAATTTTTAATTATTATTTTGCTCATTTCCATGAATGTAAAAAAAAAAACCACTTAATTTTTCTTAAGAAAATTTTAAAATAACCTAACAAGCACTCTTCTGGCTGTCAAAATTTTTCCACGGACATGTTTAAATAATTTTTAAAATATATATAAACATTTTACGAATTGAATTTATACTAGTAAATTATGTACACTCAAAGGAATAAAATAACCTTATAATATTGTTCTTATCGATTTAGTATTTAACCAGTCAAGCTACGTCATTTCTAAGTTTGTCTCAGGGTTTAATGTCACTCGCTGGATCTAAAAATGTGTTCAATAATTATGAGTAAAAAGAAGGAATTCTGATTATGCTGCACGTTGACACTTTATTTCCACCATTTTGTTGAATTCTTCAAGTATTTTAAAGAACTCATTTTCCCGTTGTTTTTACTATATTTTTAAGGTTTGAAACTAAGGTAACATTTTCACGGTCATTTTCCTGTGGGCTACCTATCTGTTTTATACAAAAAGTTTTTTTTTAAAGTTATGCTCGGTTTGAGAAATTTAATTGAAAGAAATAAAATAATATCATTTTAACCTGAAATATAATTCTAAACCAGGGTAATTAGCTTTGTGAACAAAAAATCACTTTTCTGGCATTTTCTGTACCATCAGAACATAGTTAAAATGTAAAAAGTTAAACAGAGCACCCCTTTTTTTTCTCTTACTAAGCTCCTTATAAAAACTCAGTATGAATTCCAAGAAATAAAATTAGAAAAGAACAAGAAGTTCTGTCAAGAACTAAACGAGCATACTTTCCCGTACATCGACATCGGCATCCTCGCATCTGATCATTATTCTCTTGATTATCTGAGACTGAAAATTGTGTCAAACATACCTTTTTAGCACTTAGAGCTGATTTCGAAAAGCAAAATATACCCCTCTCATCAGATGAAATAGACACATAAAAAGTAAATAAATGAATAAAGTTTTGTCGCACCTTTTAAAGAATGTAACTGTTACAGTTCCTCCGTAGAAAAAATCCTCCATCGTTTAAAAAAAAAAATAAATAATAATAATAATTTTTCTAATAATAATAAAATAAATAAATAAATAAATAAAAGTACAAAGAGCATCAAAACACATTTTATCAAAAAAAAAAAAAAAAACTCGTCCGTTAATAAAATGTCTCGAATTTCACTTTTAATCCGTTGCCAGTTGTTAAATATAAATAAAGAATAAAATGTTCTCGTGAATGAAAAATTTTTGTTACAAAAAAAATCGTCTGCAAAAAAAAAAATAATAATAATAATAATAAATAAAATAAAACAAATGAATAAATAAACAAAAAATCGTCTGCACGTTCAGTCATTTTTTTCTGAGCCTGCATTTTCGCCATGTTCGCCATGGAGTCGGAATCAGAGTCCTCACAGATTACTCAGAAGAGTACTCTACAAACATTATTTATCAAAACCATTTTCTTACAAAGTTAGTTTGAAGGAAATCCGACTTTAAGTTCAGGATCAACATTCAACTTAAATTCCCCGTAGACGCTAATGTTAATTTTTTTTCTGAACGGTTCAATATTGAACGAAAAATGGTTCAAATCAAAAAGCGAAATATGGGAATGTATGGGAAAGCCTCTCCGAGATCTTTCAAACAAAAAAAAAGTTTATTCCATTCGGACGGTTCACTCAAAAGTTATTAGGTGGGGAAAGGTTGCTTGAACGGTTCAATGTTGAACGAAAAAATGCTCAAATGGAAAATTTAAATACGGTAATGAAGTATCCTTGCTGAGATCCTTCGAACAAAAAAAAAGTTTATTTAAATCGGACTGTTCACTCAAAAGTTATTAGGGGTGACAGCTTGATTGAGCGGTTCAATGTTGAACGAAAAATTGTTCAAATCGGAAATGTAGATACGGGAATGAAGTATCCTTGATAAGATATTTCGAACAAAAAAAAGTTTGTTCAAATCGGATTGTTCACTCAAAAGTTAGCATCGCGGGACAGATTGTTTGAACGGTTCAAAGTTGAACCAAAAATTGTTCAAATCGAAAAATCAAATATGGGAATGAGCTGTACTCGCCGAGATCTTTCCAACAAAAAAAAGTTTGTCCAAATCGGAATGTTCATTCAAAAGTTATTAGGGGGGGGGGGACAGACAGACAGACCGACAGACCGACCGATCGACACACAAATTCCCCATCTCAATACCCTACTTTCAAATTTTTAATTTTTCGATGTTCATTTTACCTTTTATTTTTTTAACTAGGCGATATTTTTTGGACTTGGCGATATTTTTTTAACTTGGCGATATTTTTTAGACTTGGCGATATTTTTTAGATGCATTAAGCTACTTTTAATACTTTTTTCCTCTTTCTTTTATTTTTAACGGGAAAGTAGGCTAAAAAAAGGGGGAAAGTACACACACACACACAACACACACACATATATGTAGTCTTTGATTCCTTTTTTTGCTTTTTTTATTTGTAACAGTGGTTATTAACGAATTAGTTAAAATACCGTATTTTCAAATTAAAAATACTGAGGAATAAGCAACTGACGCATATATTTAAAATGCAAAGCATTGAAACATCGAAAAGAATTAATAGGCATTATTTTGAAACCTCTTTTGATTTTATCTCTGAATGATTCAAAAACGATATGTTTAATGATCAATGATAACTAATTAGAGAAGAAAATGCTTTTAAGACTATAGTTAGGACAATGCTTACCCAAGTAGCATCAACTCATCGGATTTTGCTCGGCCGATCATCAAACTCCTCGTAAACTGATCTCGTAACTCACGATGACATCGTTCCGATCAGTATCCGAGCCCGGTTTTCGATGAGCTACTTTTCATCGGAAAGCCATATCCTTCTGATAAACTTTCCCGATGAAAATAAGCCGAGCATCCAAAATTGATCCTAAATTCATCGGCACGGGACTGCACTGCTCATAAATTGCTCCAAATCTCATCGTATTTCGAGCAAAACTCATCGGATTTTGCTGCTCGGATTCTGTTTGGCCGTTGGCCGATGAGACATACAGGAGCAATTCAGGATGAGAACTCATCGAATCCGATCATCGGCCGATGAGAATTTTATCAGGTTTCGATGAATGGCCGATCATCGGCCGATGAGATTATGCTGCTAGGGTACCAGGCGGTGCACAGAATGATTTAATCAAGCTCTCTATAACCTTCTCAGGGACTCCAAGTTAGCTTTGGGAAAACTATAATAACATTCTAGTTAACAGTGAGTGCTAAAAATTTTTTTAACTTTTCTCCATTGAAAATCTGCTTTATTAGACAACTGCATGTAGAAAGCTGTTTCTATGCAGCAGATGTCACAATTATTGATTAATGGCGTAGTTTTTACCATTACTGTATTTTCATAAACATAAGTATCATCATTCTTTTTGTTGATATCTTTTGTTCAAGCTATCATAAGCTTCAACGTCTAAAAAAAAAAAAAGCATTGAAAGCATCAATTAGAAATCATTGTTGGTTTGAAAAAAAAAAGCATGTTTTAGAAAAATTAGCGACATCGATGTCGCGTTCTCTCTGTCTGAGCATGTTGTGCTTATCTGCTGTTACTTGTTCCTAAAAAGGTAGGAATAAGAAGAAAAATAAAATAAAATGAAATAATATAGATTAATAAAAATAAAAATTACCATAATTTTAAAATCTGAATATTTGATGTAAATTTTACAGAACTCTTAACGTATTTATGATCTAAGAACTTTATGATGTCATTCACCAATGTAAATTTTTTTAAATGCACTAAAACTGACTGATGTAATAGCTGCTTTTAGCATTTGAACATAGTTCTTTCTTATTATTGGTTCTCAATTTTGACTTGACTGTTTTTATAATAATCGACATGCACGATTTACTATCTCGAACATACGAATAAGGCTTGTGCAAGAATTATTCTTTTTCATCTTTCTCAGTTTGCCTTTAAAATCAATAAAAATGAAATAGATTAGAATGACTAACTTTTCGTATGTTATGCACCACTACTTTCATTTTTTATACCTCCTTTTGAGGTCGCATTAAAAGTGTGATGATATGAATACTTACCTGTTATGTAAGGAAGAAGAAGAAGAAGAAAAAAGTACGCATAAGGTAGCCCACTAGTGAAGAATGCAAACCTAGTCATTTATGAGTTCGTTTTTTTTATTCATTTTTTTTTTTGTAAAAATTAAGTTACGAAAAAAATTTTATTGATGAATTAGAAAACAATAGCTAAATTGCATACGTTTTCAAAGGAATTAGAATTTTTTTAAATTTACTTTTTCATTTGCTGGGTTACTGCACTACTTATTAACGGATGGTACATCAAAAAAGTGGGAGGTTAAAAGAGGTGGGAGTGGGGAGGATTAGGTGACGGCAACACTAAATCTGATTTAATTTTTTTGTGGAAAATAGAGCTATATTGTTGGTTTTAAAAATCAGTATTGATTAAATGACCTCAAAAAAAAAAAAACACTCAAAAACTAGGATTTAGAATGATAAATATCTTACATTTTCATTTATATCAATTGGGCACTTGAATTTACACGACTCGAGAAAAATTGCAGTAGTAGACAGTATATAAATTTTAGGCACCAGACAAATTACTTCTCAGAGTTTATCTGAAAATTAATTGCGACATGGTTTGCCCAAGCATCATTTTACGATGAGTAGCTTGTCTCTGCGATGAAATAAAATAAAATGACAAAAAGAAAAAAAAAAGATTAATGCAATAAATAAATAAATAAGTAAATAAATAAATAAATAAATAAAATATAAATAAGTAAATTAAATAAAAAAAAAACTAATTTAATATTTTAAAGAAATTTCCTGGTTAAGTTTAAAATACTTGAAAAATTCGCCTCAGTTGCAAACATCGGAGCACCATTAACCTTTCTGTTTGCTCGTAAATTGACAATTTGCTGCGCTGCATTTTTGAAAAAGTAAGTTCTATTATAAACTAAAATTCAAACTACCAACTTCTTGATTTTTTAAAACATCAGTTTATGCTTAATAATATATTGTTCTGAGGAAAACTAATGCAGAAAAAAGTACATGCTCTGAGCTACTCGAAAGATTCATTTCTTTTGAACTTTCAAGTATCGAAAAATTATAATAATTGATTGAATCATTTAAATCTTCAAGGAAATTATCCTTGTTTAGTTTAAAATGCTTAAAAAATGAATTTCAGCTGTCAACATACATGTACATACACATTGACCATTTAATTTTTTTTTTTGGTAAATCGACGATTTCCTAAACTTAATTAGTGGCTAAATAGATAAATGTTTCATATCTGAAGTAAACCTCAAACTACTTACTTGTTATTATTCTTTTTACATCAGATTACACATGTCGGACTTGAATAATATGTTGTTCTAAAAAAATAAAAAAAGGAAAGAAAGAAAACGTTGAAGAATGAAAACTTGAATTTACGAGTGTCATTAATTACTTTACCAGTAAAATATCACCAGACTTGGAATTTCGAAGACAACAGAAAGTGAAAATACGCCAGATTAAGAATTATATTAGAAAAGATTTTTTATCTCTTGCTCTGAAAATACTAGATGCTACGTTGTTCTTTTTAATCGCCCGGGTGACCTGGTGCCTGAAATTTGTAGCTCCTGAGTATTTAGCAATATTTGCAATAGGGGAGGGGACAGTGCTTTTGGCTTTAATGCATTTTTTCAATCCCAGAAAGTTAATATAAATGCATGTAAAGACGATTATGAGACCTTCCTCCATTGTGGCAGAATTCTAGTTGCATCACTGAAGTACCTTAGTATGGAAACACTCATTCTCAACAAATTAATTTCTTTGATGAACATTAAAGCGCTTTTCAACCGTTTTCAACGAAAAATAAAAGTGTTGATCATAATACTTATGCCTTAAAAATCGCAACCTTTAAAATGCAATTACCAAAGTAGTCATTATAAAGGTGTGTTTAAAGTAACTGTTGTGAATTGTTCGAGGTGAGAATATCTTTCAGCAATCCTTTTTCCTTTTGAGATTCTGTATTATTCTTGAGCTAGGATTACAATTATGCTATTAATGTGTGTTAATAGTTTGATATACCATCAAACTTCTTCTACCTATTCATTTGGTAACTCTATGAAGTTAAGGCAAGAAAAAAAGAAAAAAAAAACTTTTAACGCGCCACGTTTTATTATTCTTTCTTCGGAAATATTTTTTGTAGTTAATGATTTACAACCTACTTTTGAAATATGATTCTAGAAATTTTCTATAAATGTTTTGCAACAGTAAAAAAAATACTACCTAATACAATTCAATTATTTCTTTAAAGGATTACATCATTGCCGTATCTTGATAGAAAACATCAATTATTCTAACTTGTAATTATCACAAATGAAATCTACTTGTATTTTAGTATACAAATGCACGCGTGAATAAATCACCCAAATAGTAATAATAATCAGAATAAAAAAAAAAGGAAAAAATCAAATCATAGAAGATAGAAGAAATTCTCAGAAACTAGACATATTCTTTCCCACTGTTAATAAGAAAATTCAGTGAGATATGCCTGAATAACCAATTTTTAAGACATATTTTTTAGTCCCCCATAATTTGTCGAGAAAAATCAAGACTTTAAGTAAGTAATTTTGTTGCGAATCTCCAATATGTGAGAAAATAAAAGGGAAAAAAATACTTTTATTTATTTCTATTATGTTTCCTCCTTAATCAATGATCAATGATTTATTCTCTTCTGCTAAAGGGGGAACTGGATGAATCTTGATGAAAATATTTTATCATTCAAATGATAAATTCCTTTCTTTTTATGCTGGTCAGCACGTTTGCAAGCAGATAATGCAATAAATTAAAATCTTTATTGTACGACAACAAAAGAAAAATCTACAGCAGATTTTGCTTAAGCGATGCTTCATACATAATCCTCGACTAAAAAAGGAATACCGGAGAGAAAAAGATGCGCGTTCAAAAACTTTCTCCGCGAAAGTGAGAGCGCAGACGATCTTCTTCTCGGCCAATGACGAGCTTCCGGAGGCGGAGTTGAGAGCCACTCGCAAAATAAAATAAAAAAAAAAACGAGGATAAACACAAACGATCACTTTCTCTTGCATTCAGTTCATCTTCCGACATCCAAAAAAGCGAAAGTATTCCCTCGTTACCGATGGCAACAGCAGTGTAGAGCCTGTGAAGCGAAAGCAATTCCACGCCAACGTGATTCTCACTGTTTTTGATGCTTATTTAGAATTGTTTGAGAGTGGAAAAAGAGAAGTAAAGGGTCGATGGCCGTCACAGTAACCCAGAGCCAGCTCACTCTTACAAGTGGAAGGGATAGATTCAGGTGAGCACATTGTTTTAAAATAGAATTTTTACATGCCCTTGGATTTGTATATGTGTGAGTGAAATTCAATCAAAAAAAAAGAGCAAGCATGGAAATTCTTCCCCCCATTTTGAGGAAAAAAGAAAAAGAGAGAGAGAAAGAGGGAGAGGGAGAGAGAGAGAGAGAAAGAGAGTTAAATACAGAAAAAAAGATAGAAGGGAAGAAAAGGGGAGGGAGCGGCAAAAGAAAGTAACATATTAAAATTGAGTGGGATTGGATTCCTTATATTTTTTTTTTGAACAGCTCCAAAGGGAGCACCAAGTTGGAGTAAATAAAAGAAAAGGAATATTCGGAACCTGTGAAAAAAAGAGAAAAACTGAGTACTTGTAGTAAGAAATGATTATTTTTTTTTTATTAGAATCAAATAAAAGAAAGAAGAAAGGGGGGGGGGAGGGTGTATAAAAGAAGACGGAGAGAGAGAGAGAAAGAGAAAGAGAGAGAGAGAGCGAGAGAAAGTGAGAGACAGAGAGGGAGAGAGAATAAGGTTCAAACTATATCCACAGTTTCAACGCTCAGCTATAAATGATTCAAACGAAAAAAATCATTAACATGAATGTTAATGATTTTTTCGTTTTCGTAATTTTCTTTTTCCTTGCTTTAGTAACAAAAATAGTTTGACTTACTGTTATTAAATGAATGTAAACGGCGTGGGCATTAAACGGCATTTGTTATTACTTTTTTTAAATGTTACTTTCCCTTTAAACATTAAAAATAGTTATTAGTTTAAATTCATATTCTTTATGAATATAAAGTAATCTCTTAGTTTTTTAAAATTTAGATTTTAGAAGAAAATAGTAGATTTTAGAATGTGTTGTAAAAACATCTGACCTAATATTTTTGTAAGCACAAATGCATGATGGCTACTTGTCATAAAACTTAAAACGCGTGGACTTAAAAAAAATATTTTACTGAAAGTATAACTTTGAAAATGAATGCTTTTGAATTGTTCTCAGTTTTTAATACGGGATTGTGTTAATGTACATTCCATTTATCTGCAAAATATATTTTTGTTTGTTTGAAAATCTTTTGCTTTGAGATCCACACATTTAGTGTAACATTTTTTCCGACGGCTTAAACTATCTTCGGTGGTTATTCTGTTCCCCAGAATCTTGGGAAAAGATGAAACAATTTTGTGCAATCAGAATAATACATAACAAAGTGAGGCGTAGCTTGATTACGCTGCAAACGTTTCACTAGAAGTTCAGCTTTCCACAAAGTTCACCGAGTACGTTGTCAGCAGAAATTAAAGAAAAAATCGTTACGAACAAAATAAATTATCTATTCAGTAAGAAATGAATGTAATTGAAATAGTAAACCTAATACGTTGCTCAAAACAGCCTCCGCTTATAAGCAGAAATAAAAGTTAACGAAAAACTAATTGTGATTGATTTCAATTAAATATCTTTGATGGGAAGA
This sequence comes from Uloborus plumipes, assembly GCA_038373865.1. Taxonomy (NCBI): domain Eukaryota; kingdom Metazoa; phylum Arthropoda; class Arachnida; order Araneae; family Uloboridae; genus Uloborus; species Uloborus plumipes. The sequence goes on from JAXGGA010003860.1 coordinate 41,594, forward strand.
TATTCTTCAGGTACATACGATTTAAAGAATAAAATTATTAATTCATAGTAAGCGTATCTGAATATTTAAAATTGAATTATATCCCAGTAATGTACCGAAGTCACCACAAGTAAAAAAATATAATTCAAAAAAATTACCTATAAATAAATATATAAATAAAAACAATAAAATAAAAATAAATTAAATGAAATAAAAGATAGAAACAAAACCCGTTAAGAAATATAAAATTCATAAGAAACAACTTGGATTTTTTATTGAAGAAAGAAAAGCAGACGATATTTTTATTACCTGACACGAGAAAATACTTTTCCCAATAATTAAATACTAAGAATTCAACTCATCACGTGCAATAAAGATCGTCTGGTCTTGAGGAAGGAGAGGAAAAAAGCAATCCTTGATAGCTCAAAAGTTCTAGATGTATGGGTAAAGGATTTTTTTCCTCGAAATTTATGCAAATAATTTTTATAATATTAAAAGTAAAACTTTTGAGTTAAACTAAAAAAACTTTGTTTATGATTTCAACGATTAGCTACTAAAAAAGGGTAAAATATCTAATTAGCTGATCCTGAACGAATAAAATGCGATAGTTTCTTAAACAAGCTTTCCGCCATCGTAAGTTTTGGTATTGAATGCAAAATGATTGTGTATCTACAGTGAATGGAGTCATTTCGAATTCCAAACGCTTGGTAGAAAAATATGAATATTCAGCATTCTAGGCAAGATTAAAAACATGACCTTGAAACCCGACTGTTGACAGTTAAGAAGCCGACTGGAAACACCTGATTACTTTAAGAGAAGGCAACAAATGACCTCTTTTGAAGTAAACAGTGTCTCCTAAAAGTGTTTCAAAATAATGCATGTCCATGTTTTTGGATGTGTCTTGCATTTTTTTTTAGATGGTTGATCTTCCGCAGCTAAAGTTATCGAATTTTGTACTCAATTCGGATACATTTATAATGGTTTTGATGGCAATTTATGGTCATATACTGATATTAGTGTAAAAAAGGGGGTGGTCTCTACGTCCGGAACTTTTTTCTGTAAGTTCAAAATTAAATTCTCATGGTTAAAATTAAAATTATTGTCTTCTTTTTAAAAGATGTATTCATCATCATATGAATTTCGCACAAGAATGACTCTATGAAAAATTAAAAATCACGTTCTGGCTACTTCTATTTTGATCTTTAAGTATCAGAGCTGTGTATTTTTAGCTTATCGCTTGCTGCTCCTCTGATGTATAGATACCTGTTTTGCTTATCGATTCCGGGTGCCAATTTTAATGATTTGACTAAAGTACTACAATAGCTTTCGGCTACAGACCAATGGGTATTAAGCGAATCACTACCTGAGAAATAAATAAACCTAAATGTCAAATAGTGTGAGAAACCACGTTAAAAGCACAAAATTGCAAAGGAAAAAAATGGACACGTGTTTTAAGGAATTCTCCGTTTAATGCAGAAAGATGTAAACTCAGGCCCGTCATTTGGGGGGGGGGGGGTCAATTGCCCCCCCCCCCCCCCCTGAGCAATCAATGTATTTACATATAAGTGGACGTGGTTTTTTATATTTCCCGATGAAATTGCATTGTGTTTTGACCCTTTGCCCCCTCCTGGAAAAACTTGAAATGACGGCCCTCTGTAAACTTAAAGAAAAAGGACTTAATTGAAGATCTTAATATTCATTAAGAACTGACTCTGGGAGTAACCTAGTTAATACCAGAGCCTGTTACTGATCAGCATTTTTTTTTTTTTTTTGTATTGCTTTTACCCAAAACGCATTCTTCTCAAATGACCTCAAAATTTCATTTGTGATTATTTGATCTCCAAAATATTTTCTTGTTTTATAAAATCTGCTCGTTTCTTTTTAGAATCTCACGAAAAATTTCTCCCCTATTTAACGAGGAGGATGTCAAGATATTTTCTCAAGTCGAATCTTGAAGGGTTGGATTAAATCTTGAACAAAAAAAAAAAAAAAAAAATCCCTTGAAACAAAAATTATTGTCATGGGATAAGTAAAGGATCAGGAGATTTTTACATTGTAAAGCAACTGTAATATGTTGTGTAAAAGATGTTGCGAATTTGCTGGCGGCAGTGGACGGTGCATTAGTTTATTAGTTTTACCATGTTTTGGTGCAACATAAGCAAGCTTTGGTGCTCACTTTTGAATGTTTCCATTAAATGTATTGAAATTACGCACCACCAGCACATTAGCACCATTTTTTCAGGCCCGTCATTGGGGGGGGGGGGCAGGGGGGGGGGGTCAATTGCCCCCCCTGGTTTGGAGAAATCAATGTATTTACATATAAGTGGGCGTGGTTTTTAATGTTTTCCGATGAAATTGCATTGCGTTTGGCCCCTTTGCCCCCCCCCCCCTGAAAAAACTTGAAATGACGTCCCTGCATTTTTTGTTCAACTTTTTTTTTATTGTGCTGAGAGACAGATGCATATATTTATTTTAGGGAAGGGTTCTACAGACCCAAGAAGAAATAGTTTTACCGCTCTAGCTTTCTCTTAAGCTATATATTTTGCATGAAAAAAACATCCTTTTCAAAAAATAATACTGGACGATTCAAAGTTAAAAGGAGGGTCAACTGTTAAAAGAGGTAAAACATGAAAAAAAGAAGAAAAAAAAAAGGGAGGAGGGAGAAGAAGGAAAAAAAAGAACAACATTCATATCGGAATATATTACTGGGTAACTCTACTGGCGTTCAAGTCGCCTACTGATGAAAAACTCATTATTTATTAAGAACTAATTTTTCTACGCACATTTGTGTCGTCTTAACTTTTCTGAAATGTTCTTCGCGTTTAGTTAAAATTTAAATGACTGTTGTAGCGGTCGAACGCTGGCAGGTAGGCATCTCAAATCATAATGTAACTACTTAACACTCGCTTGTTTTGTGACTTTTATGTTATTTCTTAATGGTTTGTGTGTGGGACTTTACAGCAACATGTTAAGTTGTTGAAAAAGAGTTGAAGTCATTCTCACGGAAGGGATTCGTGGAAATAATTTGGCGTGAGAATCAATGCAGTAAAATTTCAATCATTTAATTTTGTGCGGAAAATGACAAATCATGTATATTATTTCTCAAAGGTTTTTTATTTTGTGGCAACGCCATAACTTTTTCAATTCTTCATCAAACTTCGTCAGTAAGAAATAATTTTCAAGATTTCTTCCTCGCTTACAGCAAAAAATAATGTTCACCTTGTGGTTGTTCCGTCATAAAAACCTATTTATTCTGTGTTTAAAAATAAGTACTACTTTAATGCACAAGTTCTAAAAATGAAGACCCATAGGCCCAGTTTATTTGAGCTGCGAGCCCGATATAACTTCTTTAATACTTCATTAAACTTCAAAAGTAAGACACCATTTTAAAGATTTTTTCACCGCTATTCAAGGAAAATAAACAAACATGTCACTTTTACTTTCAAAACCAGGTTTATGAATTCCTTCTGTCGAGTGCTAGTTATGTGATGTCAGCTAGTGATAAATTAAAGTTATTTCTGCAAAACGCACATGTTTTAAAGGATTTGTAAGGATAGCGTGCATACCGGTATGAAATTCGTTAGGCTTTGAGGTTTCGCTAAACTCCTTTCTTTTGTCTCCTGAAGCTTAAACTTTTTTTCTGCATTCAAAAAGGAACTCTTTTAATCACTTCGACACACGTGTAAGCAATATTGTTGTAAATTTGTACTTTACCAACGTTGATTTTGTCATTTAAAGAGTTGCTGTGTCGAAAATATACCAGAATGAACCGGTTTCATTTGGAACTGTTTTTCTCATGCAAGTAGCAGTTTCACTTTTAAAATTCAGGTTTTCCGATTTGCTCATAAATGAAGAAAATATTCATTAGCAATAAAACTATTCGAGATAACTTTTATGGGCTATCTGTTAATATTCTTGAATCATTCACTATAACGACATGACAGGGTAAAGTTTATAAGTCACTTGATGGGTTCGCAATTTATTTGGGTGCGGGGTTAGTATTGCTAAATTCAGTTCAATAACTTTTGCTGTTTCTAGTTTTGTACTTTTTTTTTCTTTTTCTTTTATCGTTTTCTTAAACTCTTCAAAAGTTGAGAGTAAAATTTCAGTAAACAAAGTTTATGCTTTCCAAACGAATTTATTTGAAATTGATATTTATTTTTCGAATGACAACATTTTTCAGGCTTTCATTTTCGGTCCATTGTTATAGAAACGAGATGAATTAAACTCATGTTGGCAGCCGATTATATAGAACTTAAAATAAAATTACTGAAAAAGAAATATAGGGCTCAACCAATGTGTTTATGTTTGAGCAACCAAGTTTTCTTACTGATATCAGTATGCTAGAAGCCTGATACTACCTCAAAAATATATTGTTTTTGTGATAATCGCGACCGCGTAATCTATTGTGTTATGGGCAATGAAATCCATTCTCTGTAATTTTATATTATTGTTTTCTTTTTTCTCGCGTGCATAAAAAGTGGTTATTTTTATTAATGTTTTCCTTTTTATTTATTTATTTATGTTTTTATCATTATTTATCTATTTATTTTGTGGTTTGTTTTTGCAAACGATAAATCTAATCTAATTGCTCCTCTTTTTATTTACTGCCATTCTTGGCAATGTTTTCAGATTGAATATCTGTACCTCAGAATCGGAACGTAACTCTCGATTTTCACTTTATTACTGCATTGTATGTAAAATCTTATTCCGCATCGACACATGAGAACGTTTGTTTATAAAAGAAATTCTTTCACAATTATTTAGCCGTATTAAAAAAGTTCAAGTCCCATCCTTTGACAATCGCATCCGACAATCGTTTTCGCCTTTGAGTTACCAAAATGTATTTAACTTAGTCTGGTTTTGAGGTACAATATTTCTACGATATTATTTCATTATTTAGCTATAAACGCTTAATATAAAGGTTATTATTTCAAATCAGTTTTATTACTTTCTTTTCCTTATATTTGGAAATTTTCCAGAATGGATGAACTTTGTACGTTATTATTTTGATGTTTACTTTAACCCTTTAACCCCTTCCAGGCTCATTTAATTTCGGTATTACGGCTCAAAAAATGTCAATTTTTTATGCTTATTTTCATACATACATATCTTTTTAAACATAATAGCATCATTCGCATGCAACATTTCCTAAAAATAAATGAGTAATTTCGGGATTACGGATCAAAAAATGTCAATTTTTTATGCTTATTTTCATACATACATATCTTTTTAAACATAATAGCATCATTCGCATGCAACATTTCCTAAAAATAAATATAAAAATATCTATTTAAATAAATGAGTATTTACCTGTAAAGTTGGCTTTCTGTATGGCAGAAATCATTATACTTTGAGTTGGCGCCTACTCTGATCTTAAATCTACAGCTCAAAACACTGTATAGTTATGTTATCTAGTAGTATCAATAGTAAATAAAAGCATCCGAAACCATAAAAGGGACATGTGAAATAATTCGGGAAAAACTGGTTGTGCAGTGTTAATTTTCACAGTGCCCGAGCTACACTCGGGATGAGCCAGAATGGAACATTTCGCTTGCCCGAGTCCAGCTCGGGAAAAGCCGGGAAGAGGTTAACTGTCAAGTTATTTTGATTTTTAACACTTTTCCAAGCACAAATTCGAGAAATAGTCGGGTTTGATAAAGAGATGAAGCCGAAATAAACGTCTTCCGATATATATTCGGGTATAACAATACGATGCACTCAAAAAAAAAAAAAAAAAAATTACCCCGAGTAATACTCGGGCGTTACATTTTCGAAAACCAGCTGTGCCCGAGACTATCTCGGGCATGACAGTTAAAAGGTTAAATTAGGCAAAACTATGCATGATTACTCTTTGACTTAAACATTTCTTCAGTTAAAGATGTTTAGATGAATTCATTTGGAACATGTTTTTCATTTTCATTTTGTCTCCTTTTAAATAAATACGTTCTTTTGCTTTTTTTAGGACCCCTATTTTTGAATAGTTTTTATCTTTAATACCATTTTTAACATTTCTTACAGCATAACAAGCATAATTATTTATTTTTTGATTTATTGCTTCATGCATCATAGTATAACTTTTAGAAGATAAAAAATTAGGCATGTTCTTTTCGAAAATTTAACATGATTAAAAAACATGAAATATAGAATGAAATGTTTGCAAAATTTGACAAACAGTAATAACCTGGATGCAATACTTGATTGCGAAAATTTTAATTCCTCGAAAACGAATTCATGTTATTATTATTTTAATCAACTTTGTTTGTATTTCTTATGCAAAAGTAAACATTACGATTTCCCATTTTTCATGACTGAATGAACTAGTTAAAATGCTGTCAATTATATACCCCAGGAACAATTTATATCATGCTGTGACTCTGCTTTCCGGCTTTGCAGTAATCGTGTCATGGTTGATTGACATGATAGATTTGGATTAGTTACAGCTAAACTGCAAACCAGTTTTTAATCCGAATTTCTGTGTAAAAACATTAGATTTAAAAATTCTGCAGATGTTGGAGGTCATTTTTAAGAAGTTGTAATTAGGTATGAATAACTACAGTTACGAAAAGTATTTTATATTGATTAGCATTATATTTGAATTTGAGAGATGTTTAGGAAAAAAAAGTCAACACGCAAAGAATGCAAGTCAGTCGCAAAGAATGAAATTGATTTCTTTTATATTAATTCAGCGTAGAGCAACTTTCTTAAAATCCAATTGTAAAATACATAAAAGCCATTTCCGAGTTTATTGAGCTTAGTTAAATTTAATAATCTGATATAGATGACGTCGTACAGAAAGCTTTAAAAACTTGAGGTGTATCAGTGTCAAATATGTAAAATGGAGTAAAAGCGACATACGTTTAAAACCTTATTAAGATATAATTAACGCCAGTGTTTTTTAAGATACTGTTTGAATAAACATTTATTTATTTTGTTATTTACTTATTTTTTAAGTTTTCGTTATCATTCGTCATCATCGTCGTTGCAAAGTATCGTTAATGTAAATGCCGGATGTAGCTCTTCTTGAAACTTTTCTGTTACCAACTCCTTTCATACAGATTTAAACGTTCAGTGTAATTCCCTATTTCTCGTCTTTGTTTTACTGATGTTGTTTTCTGGAGTGTTGATGTCGCGAGTATAACAACCTCAGACCAGTGCTTCTCAATCTGTGGTTCGCGAGAAATTTTCACATGGTCCGCGAACAATTTGTGAAAATTAATCTATGTCAGTTTTATAGTTGTAATTAAAAATATTAAGGGGCACTTTTAGTTAATCTTTACTTCACCTAGTATAACTGTTGAGAAAGTATTATTCCTATCGTCAGTGGTGTACTTAAAATTTGGAAGGGTCCCCACTGTAGTGAACGGGTTGAGCTCGACTGATCTGAAGGAAATGTTGGCTTATTTAACTTCTTCTAAATTTAACAATACTCAGCATTCTTACTAAATTTTAAGGAATTCAATAGATTAATCTTACATATTCCGCTTTCATTTTTTCTAACTTAGCCCATTCCATTAGAAAAAAAGCTCAGTCTTGCTTCGCCAAAAAAAAAAAACTTGCAAAAACCTATTTTGTTTCAGTGGAACTCTTAATATATTTTCTTAACCTGCGGCAAAGTAAAAAAATGCTTTAAAACGCTCATGTGAAGAGCTATAAAATCGGAAGAGTTTTTAATAGCACAAATCGCACTATCCCATTCTTCCAAGATTGCACACGTACTTTGACTTCAAATTCAAATAACAAAAACAAACTTTTTTTCTCAAAAATTCCTTTTAAGGTGTTATAATAGTATTGTTTTTTAAAAATCTTGTAGAGTAAAATAATAGGGGGGGTTTAAAGTGCATGTATTCGCGTATCTGAAACTGATACAAATAAGAATATACTTGTCCGGGGGGGGGGGACATCTTTGTACAAAGTAATAAAAATAAAGAATAAAATTAGCTTTTTAAAAGCAGTTTGCAAAAATATCGCACACTTTTGTTTCAGGGTTAAATGGAACATTTTTTTCAACACATAAAAAGGTGAGCTTTGTCTTGACAAATGCTCTCTCTCGGATCACTTTCATTCCGAAGCTCATTTCTCTACACTTGTAAAAAAGGGCTAATTGTAGTCACGAACCTCATACACACAATATTTATACAAATTTTTGTTTAGGGAGATAGTTTTGATCATATATATTCTTTGCTATAAATCTGAAATTGCTTATATAATGAAATTGAAAGAGTTTTTCAATATCTATGCGCAGAAGTATTTTTATTGAACTGAATAATAATAGATATACCATAAGGAACTTTTCCTTACCATTTTATAAAAGACACATATCGCAAAATTCGATAAGCCAACAATTCAGGAACTTAGCAACAGTTATTGATTGTTTTTCTCGAAAAGGGAGTGACTATATACGGCTTCTCTCTAAAGCCGTCTGCGCAAACTTTGGCTTCCGCACTTCGACTTTTTGAAACTGTCTTTTGACAGTTAAGAAAGATTTCTACTTTTCAAAACTGTCTTTTGGCAGCAAAGAAAGGTTAATACAGGAGAAATTGAGTTTATAGACCTTGAAGTAAGAAAGAACCTCTTTTTTACTGACGTACATGAGCCATTCCACGGAAAAAATGAAAATTTTGTCCCGTACGTGACACCAATTCCATTAAAAATAATAATTTAAAGGAGTAATGAATAAAATTTTGTTACTTAAGAAATTACAAACGTTTATGTAATTTCATAAACGAAATACTTGAAAATTACCCTTTAGAATTAAATACAGTCAATTCTCGATAACTCGAATTTGAAGGGACCGAAAAAATACTTCGACTTATCGGAAGTTCGACTTATCATTAGTTTCGATTTCCAACATTTTAATAACAAAAACTTGGAATATTCAATTAATGTATAGATTCCTGACAAGTTTAATCAATTAAAATGTACACTACTTGAATTAAAACGTTAAGAAAATAAAGAATAAGAAATCTTAATTTTTATACATATTTCATTCTTGTGGGATTATCCGTCATTTTAAGCTGCATTGAGCAGTTTTGTAATTAAAAAACGGTAAATATCACAGCTTTTTCACATACCATTCTTCCTTGGTAGCATATTCATTTTCCTCCATGGTTTGTACTCTTCGTTGCAAACCTCAGTGTTTTAATCACATTTCTTAAATTCACATTAAAGAAATTTTCTTGATCAACTGCTTTAAAAGTCGTTTGTTTTAAATTTAAAACAACTTTTGGAAATTAAATTCCTTATAGAAGCAATAAGTGCAAACAATACAGCAAGAGTCACCACAGGTGTTGTTTCTTTATTGCATATTGCTTCAACAGATCTTCTTTTGACTTCAGATTTAACCTGAATGAATCCCCTCCCCTCACAAGAGAAGAACAAATAAAATTTCATGCTCTCACTTGAAAGTTTTTTCTGCTTTTTAACTGTCAAATGTTTAGCCACCTCAAAAAAACTTCGAGTTAAGGGAAGTAAACTTCGAGATATGGAGAAAAATTAACATGGAATTGAAGACAAAGGGTCGGGACCTAATAAGAAATTCGAGTTATAGTAATATTCGAGTTAGCGGACTTCGAGTTATCGCGAATTGACTGTATATGAGCTGGTACGTGCAGGAGAAAATGGCGGCGTTTTCGTAAAATATCACAATATTGCACACTGAGAATGAAAGGGGCAAATCTTTAATGCTAATCCAATTTAAAAAGTGCCCCTTTCATTCTTGGTGTGCGATATGTGTGATTCCTATTTGCAAATTTATCGTTTGCTGGTTTTTGCCAGTGTTGGGCAAGAACTAAAAAAATCAACTAAATTTTTAATCGATTGATTAGTTGACTAAAGTAATCTGACTCGCATTTAGTTCAGATTACTTAAAATTTGAACTATTTAATTTGCCGACGATTAACGTTAGTTCAAACTAACTTCGTTAGTTGGTGAAAAAAACTAATTTAGTTCAGATTGATTTAATCAAGACTAAATTAGTCAGATTAATTTTAGTCAGACTAAAAGTAATTGCACTAAATTCAATTTGATTAAAACTAATAAAATTGATTTCAGTCTGAGTAATTTATTTACGATTAAATTCGATATGGGTATTTAAAGTATGTTCTTGTAAACAGGGGTAGAAACGAGTTAACACGAGTATACTCGTGTGGTGGATAATAGTTGTATTTCTGCGCTTATATACAAACATTTACGTCATATAAGAGTAAGTATGGGTATGCACGAGTATATGCGTGTAAACTCGAGTATATACGAGTTAACACGAGTGTACTCGTGTGTTAGGGATAATTTGTATTTCTGCGCTTGTACATACACATTTACACACAGATACGTGTGAATTCGGGTTTTTACGAGTTAATTCGGGTATATACGTGCGAACCCGAGTATACTCGTGTGTAGGGACATATTTGTATTTCTGAGCTTATATACATGCATTTACGGGTACACACGAGTTAATACGAGTATATAAGAGCATATATATGCAAACACGAGTATATACGTACTATTCCGAGTATACTCGTGTATAGGATTATATTTGTATTTATGCGCTTATATACGAACATTTACGGGTATACACGAGTTACTACGAGTATATGAGAGCATATTTATGCAAACACGAGTATATACGTACTATCCCGAGTATACTCGTGTATAGGGTTATATTTGTATTTATGCGCTTATATACACACATTTACGGGTACACACGAGTTAATACGAGTATATGAGAGCATATTTATGCAAACACGAGTATATACGTACTATCCCGAGTATACTCGTGTATAGGGTTATATTTGTATTTATTCGCTTATATACATCATTTACAGGTACACACGAGTTAATACGAGTATATGAGAGCATATATATGCAAACACGAGTATATACGTACTATCCCGAGTATACTCGTGTATAGGGTTATATTTGTATTTATTCGCTTGTATACATCATTTACAGGTACACACGAGTTAATACGAGTATATGAGAGCATATATATGCAAACACGAGTATATACGTACTATCCCGAGTATACTCGTGTATAGGGTTATATTTGTATTTATTCGCTTATATACATCATTTACAGGTACACACGAGTTAATACGAGTATATGAGAGCAAAAATATGCAAACACGAGTATATACGTACTATCCCGAGTATACTCGTGTATAGGGTTATATTTGTATTTATGCGCTTATATACGAACATTTACGGGTACACGCGAGTTACTACGAGTATATGAGAGCATATTTATGCAAACACGAGTATATACGTACTATCCCGAGTATACTCGTGTATAGGGATTATATTTGTATTTATGCGCTTATATACATCCATTTACGGGTACACACGAGTTAATACGAGTATATAAGAGCATATTTGTGCAAACACGAGTGTATACGTACTATCCCGAGTTTACTCTTGTATATAGGGATTATATTTGTATTTATGCGCTTATATACATACATTTACGGGTACACACGAGTTAATACGAGTATATGAGAGCATATTTATGCAAACACGAGTATATACGTACTATCCCGAGTATACTCGTGTTAACTCGTATATACTCCTGTTTACTAGTATATACTAGTGTATGCTACTAGTACATACTAGTGTATGCTCCTGTTTACTAGTATATACTAGTATATTTACTCGTATGTGCTCATTTCTGTTTGTATACAAGAGCAGAAATACAAACATGCCCCTACACACGAGTATACTCGGGTTCACACGTATATTTTCATGTTTACTCGTAAATACCCGAATTTACTCGTATATGCATAAAAATGTATGTATATAAGCGCATAAATACAAATATAACCCTATACCCGAGTATACACGGGATAGAACGTATATACTCGAGTTTGCATACATATGCTCTTATATACTCGTATTAACTCGTGTATACACGTAAATATATGTATATGATCACATAAATATACGAATATTACCCTATACACGAGTATACTCGGGATAGTACGTATATACTCGTGTTTGCATGTATTTGCTCTTATGTACTCGTATTAACTCGTGTATACACTTAAATATGTGTATATGAGCGCATAAATACGAATATAACCCTATACACGAGTATACTCGGGATAGTACGCATATACTCGTGTTTGCATATATACGCTCTTATATACTCGTATTAACATGTGCGTAGACGTAAATATATGTATTTAAGCTCATAAATACGAATATAAAACCTTTTCACGAGTATACTCGGGATAGTACGTATATACTCGTGTGTGCATATATATGCTCTTATATACTCGTATTAACTTGTGTATACACGTAAATATGTGTATATGAGCGCATAAATACGATTATAACCCAAAACACGAATATACTCGGGATAATACGCATATACTCGTGTTTGCATATATATGCTCTTATATACGCGTATTAACTCGTGTATACCCGTAAATGTGTGTATATAATGACATAAATACAAATATAACCATATACACGAGTATACTCGGGTTAGTACGTATATACTTGTGTTTGCATATATATGCTCTTGTATACTCGTATTAACTCGTGTATTCCCGTAAATATGTGTATATAGTCGCATAAATACAAATGTAACCCTATACACGAGTATATTCGGGGTAGTACGTGTATACTCGTGTTTGCATATAAAAAGCTCTTATATACTCGTATTCACTCGTGTTTCCACGTAAATACATGTAATTTCTCGTGTACGCGTGTATATGTATGCAAAAGTACATGTACTATATCTCAGTATCAGTTTAAAATCAATCTAGATTTACATAAATCTAAATTTTAATTTTAGTCTAATTTTAGTCCATTGAAATTCAATCTGATTATATTAGTCACGACTAAATCAATCTGATTACTTTAGTTTCGACTAAATCAATTTGATTAATTTAATCTGAACTAAATTAAACTGCACTAAATTAATCATTTTCACAGACTGACTAAGTTAGTTTGAACTAACTTTAATCATCGTCTGCGAATTGAATTCAATCACATTAAATTAATCTAAATTAAAAAGTGCAATGATTACTTTAGTCTATTGAGACTTTAGTTGATTAATGCCCAACACTGGTTTTTGCTTTAGTTTTCTATTAATTTTTTACCATCAATAATGCTTATCTTTTGTTTGTCATTATGTAATTTAATTATCCCTAATATTTAGGTAAGTTTTTTTTCAATCAATTTATCCGGTGCCTATGCTGAGTTACCGATACATTTTTTGTTACTTCAAAACTTAAGATCCATTTTGCAAATTATTCCTGACGTTTTTAATTTTTTATATTTCTTTACTCGTATTTTTTTCGTTAAAATAATTGTAGTATTTAATTTTGTACCACTCTGAATCAAAACTACGATTTTTTCATTAGAAAATAGATATCATTCCCCCACTAAGAAATATAAAAAGCCTCTAGACCTATAATTGCATTAAATATCCAAATCTAAGTGAAGTTTTGTTGATTAAATTTTTAATGGGATATTTTCTTACTTCTTAGTTTCTTTTCTTATTTCATCTGCTTTTCCTTAAAAAGAATGTTACTGTGCAATCCAATTAAACATTTCCAATTTCGTAACTCTCGCAGAGAGATCACCAACAACTTTTTTAACCCATTTATGCCCAAGTTTTTTTAAACAATTTTTTCCACTTTTATCTGCTTAAATATCTTACTTGGAATGATTTACATACACTTTAGGCTTGAAATAGTTCGCCGTCGCCACATTTATTAAGTTATTTAACGTCCTGTTTATGGGATATTTTGCAGATATGTGAGCAAAATACGACCTTACTTGACTTTACTTTTGCAAAGTAACATTACAGAAGGCATCTCTGACCAATTTTAAACAAATCATTTTAAAATAGTTTAATTTTATGAAAAACAAGCTCGCAGAAAACTTTTAATTTATGCGGCTACCCATGCTGGATCGTTGCTTGACTAATTTGTCTGAAAATAGCTGTAAATAAATAAACTCTGATGTCCAAATAGTGGTTCTAACTGGTTTTCCCAAGAAGAAGGACTATTTAACTTGTGAGAAACAGCTTTAGTAAAAAAATATACCTATTACAGGTTTTTGTATGCAGTAACTAACAAGCGTCCCGTTTTTAGGCTACTGGGCATAAATGAGTTAAATGAAAGCCGTTGTTTAAATGAAGAAGTTTAATGAAAGGGTGAAAGAAACGAACAACCTACAGATGAACGAATAATTTAAAAGAACGGCATTGCCCATCTCTATCTTCTTGCCTGTTCAGTTTCTTTACTTTAAATAGAGTTGCAACATTATCACACATAATCTTTTAATTTATCAACTCTAATGCGCCAGATCATGCGAAGCAGTTAGTAAGATATTTGAATTATTTCATAGCAAGAAGTTTTTATTTAAAATATGCACCAAAGTAATTATTGCTATGTATAGTGATAAAATGTTAATCATAAGAACTATTAATTTTTCCTCTATAACTTTAACAGAAAATTTTATGTATCGAAAAAACAGACGCATTATTTATTTTTGATTCCTCACTTTGTACTTGCAGCAGAGCCAGTCTAGAAGACCGTTGCAAGAGTAAGTCTGGACTGTTGTAAGAATTAGTCTAGACTGTTGTAATAGTAAATTTAGAAAACGTTGTAATAGTACACTCTTTTAATCAAATTTAAATCTATACTTAGAGTTTATTTATTTCACAACTTTAAGTATTGCTTTTCGAAAAATTTTCGCTTCAGATACTTTACAAACATATTCACCCCCCCCCCCCATGTTTTTGTGCCCCAAAGCACTCGAATTACTTAAGTTTAAAGATTAAAACTTTGCTGTGCTGACTCTGAAGCTCTTCTTTCAAAAAATTCTTTGAAGTCACACACTGCAAAAAATAAGCTGCTGTTTTTACTGTATAATACTGGCAGCAGAGGTTCCAGTTTAAAACTGTGAAATCACAGTAATAAACTGAAAAACTAGCTATTTTACAGTTTATCGCTGTAAAACTAACAATTTTACAGTTTATTACAGTACAATAAGCAATGTTATCATAAAATTAGCTGTATAAAACTGTAAAAAAAACAGTATAATACTGGCAGCAGAAGTTCCAGTTTAAAACTGTAAAATGCACAGTAATAAACTGTGAAACTAGCAATTTTACAGTTTATTACTGTAAACTAGAACATTTATGGTCTACTACTGTAAAATTAGCAGCTACTGTAAAATTAGAAATTTTACAGTTTACTGCAGTAAACTAAAAAAATTAAGGTCTACTACTGGGGCATTTCACAGTATTTGTGACATAGGGGTGTCCGTAACAAAACTTTTTAAAAGTTTAAAATTTTTATATATAATGAAAAATTACATTCTGAAGTATATGAATATCATATTGTTTTCATAGTTCACTTTATGTTATGTTTGTAATTGCACTCCGAACATTGAAAATGCAATTTTCACTGTTACGGACTCTACATTGGATTTTTCCTTAAAAAACTTAACTTTTATTCCAATTATTGTTACGGACTATACAGTCATCATTTTCACAAGCCATAATTTTTTATAGAACGCACTTTTTGATTAAAATTGTTAACTATATTAGAGGTGAGCCTTTACTTTATCTGTCTCAAATACCAGTTTTGGCTTAAAAATCGGTTTAAGCCAGATTTAAGGAAAAATTCAATGTAGAGTTCGTAACAGTGAAAATTGCATTTTCAATATTCTGAGTGCAATAACAAACATATTATAAAGTGAACTATGAAAGCAATATTATATTCATATACTTTAGAATGTACTTTTCAATATATATAAAAAATTTAAACTTCTAAAAAGTTTTGTTACGGACGCCCTATGTCATTAATACCGTGAAATGCCCCTACTGTAAAATTAGCAACTACTGTAAAATTAGCAATTTTACATTTTATTACTGTGCACACACACAGGTGCACACACACAGGTTTAATTATTAACTAACTGCTCATTATCAGTAGGTAACTAACAATTTTTCCAAAACTTTAACGATTAGTTAGGATTAAGAAACATGAATCTGTACCTATGCTGTAAAAAAAACTAAATTTTCACGGGAAAAGAGAAGCGACGAGATATCATCTGGAACGATTTCCCTGTTTCGAACACTTCCTTGAGACTGATCTAATCAATGTGAAGTAATATCGTAAAAGAAGAAGAATAAAGTGATAAAGCGATATATCTTGTAATCGGTCTGAACGTGCCTAAAAGTTGAAAAAAGCTACGGCTTAAATGCATAACAGATAGATATGAAAAAGCAGTAAAACTTTAATGCGAGTGAAAATGGGAATTGTGTTATAAAATACACTCAGGCACATTGAAAATAGCGACCCAAGAAGAAATCGTCGGATTGATCAGCGACTGCGTCTACAGTGGTGCAAAGCCAGATCAATGTGGAATGTCACAGATTGGCAAAAAGTTGTGTTTAGTGATGAGTCTCGGTTTGTTTTAGGGACTGATGATAACCGTGTACGGGTGTGGAGGCACCCAGGTGAGCGGTACAATTCCTCCCACATTGTTCTACGTCACACTGCCCGCATAGCTGGTGTAATGGTCTGGGGGGCCATATCCTATGATAACCGGCTCAATCTAATTGTGATGAGTGGAAACTAAAGCTGCCCACGCTACGTTGATGATATTCTTCGACCCCATGTAGGACCTTTCCTAAATGGTCTCCCAGGGGCAATTTTCCAGCAAGATAATGCTCGTCCGCATACAGCAAGAGTTGCTCAAGACTTCCTACGTCATTTTTAGGCTCTTCCATAGCCGGCCCGCTCCCCGACTTATCCCCTACAGAGCATGTGTGGGATCAGCTAAAACGTCAGATGCCATCGTGTCCCTCTGTGCCTGATTTGGAGTTGGCTGTTACAAATTTGTATGCCCATCTGCCTCATGACAACACCAGGCGTCTAATCAACTCAATGCCGGACCGTGTGGCGGCATGTATTGCAGCTAGAGGTGGTCCAACGCGCTATTGAAGTTGCTCTGTATTTGTGTCCTTGCACACCCTGTATTCGTTCAATTGTCTTGATTTTAAGATCAAGTGAATCTCTCATCTGTATCATTATGTGTATTAAATTTCATTTCAATCCGATGCTTTCTTCTTGGGTCGCTATTTTCAATGTGTTTGAGTGTATAGCACTTAAAGCTTTTACATTTAATCCATACGAGTTAGAAATGTTTTTATATTCTTATTGAGAGGAAAATTCTGAAAGTACTTTTTGTTTTCATTACTTTCGCCGTTAATAATTATCCTTTTTTGAAATTCAATAACCTACATTGAATCTTCATAATTTTGCATTTAAAAGTTACTGCTAAGTCAAAAAATATTTTACCTTATTTCAACTCAAATAAACGTAAAACTTGCGTTTAAAGGTAATGCTTTGTTGTAATGTTGTCAACCTACAGATGGATATCAATCTATCAATAAATTCCACTGTAGGCTTTTATCGATTTTTTAATCCTTTTCTTCTCTCTCTGTTCTTGCTTTGTCCATGGATGAGACGTTTTCCATCATCTAACACCATCTATAATGTTTTATTGCCTTTCTTTGTATTTGGGGCAGGAGTTACGTAAAAACTGGGGACACATACAAAATCATGAGTGTAACAAAATGTACAAATCAATTGAAGATTATTGATTTCAACACATTCAAGTTGACAGTTATATTATAATACGTATGTATTTATTTTTACAGCATTTTCGCAGTACAGAAAATTTTCTCAAAAGTTGATCAAAACGTGGTACATAGGGGACAGAAGTGACATTTCGCCTGCCTTTTATTTTTTAAATAATAATTGACAAAAAAAAAGAGACTGATTCATATTTTTATTAATTATTGTTAGTATTTTAAAAGTAAAAAATATCTTCAAATAATGAAAATAAAATTCTTAATGAAAGATATACCACTAGGGCGCAAAAGTTAACGAATTGAAAAAATAACCAATGTATGTATATCGTTTCTTTGAACTCTTATTCTTATTTATCAGGTTTTCTATGGTGGCAAAAACAAGAAATTTACGATTTTTAATGTCTGTAACGTAAAACGAAATTTTGTTCAAAAAACTCAACAGGATATGTAACTTCTTAATTTTATGGGTTTGGGGGGGGGGGGGGGGTACAAGCTCATTATTTCAGGACTACAAAATGAGGTAAAAAAAATTCGGCAAAGATTTTTTTTCAACCAATATTTCAAGTTCAACCGATACTTGAATTTGTTTGAACTAATTCATAAAAACTTTTAGCAGATGTTGCAGCCATGTTTTAGATGTGAAATCTCGAAATTGTGCTGTAAAACGAACACATAACTACTAAGTACTATGTATGAAATTAATGTAACTGAAGTTCAAGAATTACTTTAAAAATTTGCTGAATTGGAAGCCAAATATTACAGCACTGTAAAAAAGGAAGATACTGCATAACAAAGAAAATGGAAAAGCTATAAGTGCTAGGTTTTCTTTTTCAATTTCTACCTTTAAAAATTTGTTTCAGCTGGTTGTGTCTGAAATATCGATATTAAGCTTTTATCATCAATCCATAATTCGTCATTGCTAGTACTTTGCAGCATGATCGATGAGATCAAAGTGAAAGTAATTATCATATGAGAAAAAAACAACTCCCCGTACAAGAAACCGCGAAAGAAAATAAAACTAAAACTGGATGTGGCTTCAATATTGCCAGAACTTTTGAATACAGGTTCATGGTCGAACGCAGAAGTGCAACTACTTTTCTCGTGAACTGCAGCATTTTCTCCATTTTCCAATGTATGAAATTTTGGGTGGAATTAATTATCAAAAGAAAAATTTCAAAGCACTTCATTACATATGCATTTGACTCTACACCTATAGTAACCCTTTTTCGAATGAAAGAAATACTCGTAGATAAGTGAAAATCGATACATGAATAAAACGATTTTTTGCACTTCTCTTTCTTGAAACAAAGTAAGGCTTGTGCTTGAATGTAGTAAAAAAAAAAAAAAAAATACTTATCACTATATGCATGTCACAAACTGTGCACAACGGAATTAATCATTTTTGGGGGAAGGGGGGGGGACATTTGAAACCCAAAATCTTAATGTATCGTGTTACATACATCTTTCAGAAAGTTATGATTTTGAAAATTTTATTGTATAAGGAGAAACGATGCATTTCAGCTGCAAACGATTTGTGCTCTTTCTTAACCCATTTATGCCCAAGTTTTTTTTAACATTTTATTTCAATTTTATCTGTTTAAAACTCTTACTTGGAATGGTTTACATACATTTCAGGCTTAAAATAGTTCGCCGTTGCCCTATTTATTAAGTTATTTAACGTCTTGTTTATGGGATATTTTGCAGATATGTGAGCAAAATACGACCTTACTTGACTTTACTTTTGCAAAGTAACATTACAGAAGGCATCTGTGATCAATTTTAAGCAAATCATTTTAAAATAGTTTAATTTTATGAAAAATAAGTTCGCAAAAAAAAAAAACTTACTTTCTGTGGCTACCCATGCTGGATCGTTGCTTGACTGATTTGTCTGAAAATAGCTGTCAATAAATAAACTCTGGTGTCCAAATAGTGGCTCTAACTGGTTTTCTCAAGAAGAAGGACTATTTAACTTGTGAAAAACAGCTTTAGAGTAAAACGATATACCCATTACATGTTTTTGTATGTAGTAACTAACAAGCGTCCCGTTTTTAAGCTACTGGGCATAAATGGGATAGCTCCAGAAACACTCTGAAGAAGCCCGGACAAGGTTGAAAATTCTGATGAACGATTGAATGATATTTATCAGCAATCCTAGGTGTGACAGCACCCGGCGCGAATATTTTCTGGACCCCCCCCCACTGAATAATGGGAGTATAAATGACATAATACCACACACTTTTTATAAGAGTTATTACTTATCGAACTTCTAATCGGGAAATCCATGTGCATCATATAAATGCAGAAATGAAATGTCAAGTGTATAGCCTCCAAGGTTAGTCTAAAAAACCACTTTGCGAAAGAATAATATTATAAAAAAAGAAAAAGAAACTGAATTGGTAACGCCAGCAAAAGTTTAGTTTATATTTAAACGTTGAATGTCCTTATTTTACGAATAAAAATTTTTGGATATTAATTTCATAATTCCGTCTGAAGGGGAAAAAGGGTTAATGTCCAGAGCGGCATCTCGTAAAATGAGTAAAAATATTTAAGAAATGAAATAAAAAAATAAAAAAGTTAAAAAACAAATCTACTGTCATGATGGGCAATGAGTACTTTACCTTTGCAATTTGAACCATGTATATATCAGCGGTCGCTGGAGCCTCATGTTGCCTTTCCGATTTTCCCTCCCAATTTCTAGGTTAATGACAAAGGTTGAGTGGAAGTGGAAGTGAAAGTGACTCTTCCTTTCTGTATCCTCTGGCGTTGCTATTTCAATCGCCGTGGAAGTTGTGTCCTTTCGAAATACCTTCCCAAAAGAAAAGAAGAGAAAAGGTGTTCCACGCCGTCATGCAAATTCAGACGACAGGGATTAGCAATCTTTTTTTTTTAATTATTATTATTCTTATTTTCTTTTTTGGAACTTCCTTCTGCGGAGGAAGTAAAAGGTTTTGAACTATCGTTCTCAGTTAACCCGGAACAGAGTTCTTCTGAATCTGGTATGCGCATGCGCAACATTCATTTCTTTTATCATATGTTGAACGGAGATTTTTTTAAAAAGCGAGACACCTGCCGAAGGATAATGAATCTTCTTCTATTTGTTCGAAAATATAAATAATTCAGTCAGATTTCATTTGAATGCAAACAAATATGGGTCATCAAGTTCTATGAATGATGAAAATTTCAGATTCGGAACATGTAATTGGGGTTCAGCTTCTCACACTGAATTAGAGTCTTCCATTCATTCTCTTTTGAATCTTTTCAATGAATAATGAATAACCGAACCATAAATCCTGCGATATTAATATAAGGAAACCATAAAAACTATCACGAAAATACGTGAAGAATTCAAGAAAATGAAAATAGTTTTTCACTTTAATGTGTTAGTAACTTTCGGAAGTTAGTTTTTAATACTTTACAAAAATATAAATGTAAATAAGTAGAAATGTTTTATAATTTTGTTAAAAAAACTCTTTGGTTGTATTTTTTTTATTTATTTACTATGTAATTGATAAACGTCGTTGTTATTCATATATTCAAATTATGAATTGATTAGAATGGCTTAATTTATATTAAAGTTAACCACCAAAAATACAATGTAAAATGTAAAAATCGCGTCCATTCTAATTTTGATAATTATTGATGATTGATTAGATTAGTAATTCTGTGACTGCTTTGTTTAAATAAAAAAGTTTCCAAAGAAAAATGATTATCAAATTTGATATTCCAAAATTTCTTGAATAAAAACTACACACAGAGCTTAATTCATAGTAGAATAAGAAAGGGAATGTTCTACATTCCCAATGATTGCAAGCTTTATAGCAGGGGTGGCCAACCCGTGGCACGCGTGCCACAATGTGGCACGGTAGAGCAGTAACAGTGGCACGCGAAGACTTTTTGAAAATTTTCCAAAATTGAAGGGAAAATGTCGATCTCAGAAATATTGATGAAAACTAAAACCCCTAAACACACAAATATAATGATATTATGACGATTAAAGTATCAGGAGGCTGGCTTACAAATTGTCTTAATTATGATATTGCAAAGTACTTCGCGTTAGCTTCGTACATCCAACGAAAGCTGTGACGCTACAGACAATGCATTCTAAAGTATATTTGTACTTGACACGAATGAAACTTTCGATGCTGCAGAATGGATTCTTGATCTGCAATAGTTTCAGCTACGGGTGATAAAATTAAAAAAAAAAAAAAAAAAAAGTTAACTCTGCAACTGAAAGAAACCAGATTGAACAAAATTCGGTATGGTTGCACAAATGAAGATCCTTAAATTGTTTTTGTTACATTACTTAAAAATAATTTGGGGAAAAAATTTCAAAAGTATCATCGAATTATTTACCACAAACTAATTGCCAAGAAATGAGATTTTTTCTCTGTTGGTGACTCTGTATAGTTCACTGTATTAACAAACTACGAATTAGAGCTCCGAATGTTTTGTGAACTTTTCCCAGGAGAAAGAGGAGAGTATGGCAAGTTACTCCTTCATTGAAAGGTGCAATAGCTATCTAAAAGAAAAATAGTATTAAGATTTTAGAATTTTAGGGAGTGTGCTTTCCTTTCAGATATTTTAAAAAACAATGAGGACTTGCTACTTAGGAATAAAGAATAGCAAATGAATTAGCTATGTCATCTCTTATTATCCGGCGTTTATGTACATTTAAATTTGAGGTTGTACAAAAAATGTTTCCTAAACCAGTATAGGCCATCGACCATCTTTTATGATGAAACTTCAGTTTATTTCTGTCTACTTAGGAGAAAAAAGAATAAAACATTAATTTTAATACTGAAAGTATCAACCCAAATTTACTAATTTTCCAATGATATACAGAGAAAATTTTACAACTATTTTAAGAATACATTCAGTGTTAGGTTTGATGATTTTCAGGATCATAAAAAATTGCTGATCTTTTCAAATTCTTTGTCTATTTCTCTGCAAGACACTACTTGTTACCCTTCTGAAATCCAAATCAGAATTACTGATCTTTTGCATTGGTAATCAAATATAAGAGCTTACTTCAACATAAAGTCATCCATGTTATATAGAAATTTGGAAATTGGTACCAACAAAAATTTTTTCACATTTACACACATTAGCCGTCTGATGCGGTTGTAGAGTTGGTTCAAAATACGCTTCTAAACAAATGTTTTTTGTTATGATTGCAGGAAAATCTAAATACCATTGAATATTAGTTGATAGCACTTAAAACACTTAAACTTCATAAGATTCTCAAGAGCTAATCCCAAAAATAAAGACTTGGTAAAAAAAGATACAGATTCATGAACCACATAAAGTACAGACTGTTTAATTTTTCGAATAGAATGTATGATGTTATTTGTTTCTTTTTTAAGTATAAGCCAACTGACAGAACTTATAAAAGTGTTTATTAACGATAACTCTTAGTCAGATTTACGAGAAAAAATGTTTAATTTGAGTAACAATTACATAGTCAGCCAACATAAAATCTACTTATAACTTCAGGAAAAAAAAAATCAGTTTGTTGGAAAAATACAATGTGGCACGCTGAGCTTTTTCTCTCCAGATAGTGGCACTCTCTCTAAAAAGGTTGGCCACCCCTGCTCTATAGTATCAAAACTTTGGCAGGAATTCAAGTGAAACACCATTGCAATCGCTTCGAGGCGATCGTGAATTGCAACCGCTACTGGAAGTCGAATTACACTAGAATCGCATCTCGTAGCGATTGCAACGTATCCAAATTTGGGAATTTGCGATTGCATTGGTGAGTTGCGATCGTCCTTGTTTCACTTGAATTCCTGCCTTACTTTCATATGCAAACAACCGCATTCCGGCTCATAAATGCAAAAATTTATATACAGGATGCCCAGAAATAGCTGACGGTAAAATTTATTTGTGCATAATTTACATTCAAGATGTTTTTTACTGTTATCAACACTTAATAGATTTAGTTTAATTCTATGAGCAATAGTGCAGACGATTCTTTGAATTAAAATCCGTTTCATTCTTTGCATTATCAAGATGGATGCTAAACGCCCCTTTTATTCTTGAATTGCATTTAAAAGGTAAGTGGAATCGTGATTTAAAAACGAAAAAAAGTATTTAAATGTGTCAAAGAGATTAATTGAAAGAATTTTAAAATTGTGTAAAGAAACAGGTAGTGTAGAAGTACGGCACAGTGGTGAATAAAGCGAAGTGTACGAATAAAAAAATTGATAAAATGTGCCCGTGACAGAGTGCCTCTGTAGGTGCGTGCCGCTGCAGAAGCCTTTCCAAAAGATTGCCATCTATGGCTACAGTTAAAGGCGCGAGAATAGAAACCATTACTTAAACATTGATTAGCAATGATGTTACTTTCATTTAACACTTATTTTATCATTATAGAAAAATTTGTAGTACAGTAATAATTTTATTTTGAACCGTCAGTTATTTGTGGGCAGCCTGTAAAATCAAAACCAAGTTCTGGAACAAGTTGAGTATTCCAGCGCAATTGACGGTCTAATTTCACTTCCATTCAACTTTAGACTTGACATTCTTTAAGCTACCAAAAAAAAAAAAAAAGCTTACATTTAAAATCACCAACATTCGTAGTTTTGTTGAAAACTTTATTTAGAAACATTTTCAATTATTTTCAACAAAATTAAGCCTACTTGTAATAGTTTTTGTGTAATAGATTCTTGTAATCAGGCTTTGGGAAAGACTTAATATCCATCCTATAATAGTCAATAAAAGTATAAAATTCTAAGTCAAGAACTCCACATTTTAAACACTTCAAATGATTTTGTCATTCTTCTTCTATTCTTTAAAGTTTTTCTCAGCAGTCGAACGAAATTATCGAAATAATGTTTGATCAGTGGGAGAGGCAAACTAACGTTGTACGTTTGTACGTTCAACATATTTCAGTTACGCATTTTAAGTTTACGTATCTTTTAATCATTTAAAAAAGTCAGTTTTTTTGAAAGCATGGGATAATAGTGATGAAATATAAAGTTATTGCACTGCAAAAAATTAAGGTTGTTTTTACGGTATAATACAGATAATTTACTGTAAAAACTGCAAAACTGCTAATTTTACAGTAGTAAACTGTAAAATTGCTGGGTTTACAGTAATAAACTAAAATTGCTAGTTTCAGTTTATTACTGTGCATTTTACAGTTCTGAACTGGAACCTCTGCTACCAGTATTTCACTGTTGTTTTAACAGTAATGAACTGTAAAATTGCTAATTTTACAGTGGTGAACTGTAAGACTGCTAGGTTCACAGTAAGAAACTAAAACTGCTACTTTTAGTTTATTACTGTGCATTTTACAGTTTTAAACTGGAACCTCCGCTGCCAGTACTACACTGTAGTTTTTTTACAATATAATATACAGCTAGTTTTATGGCAATAAACTTGATCATTGGCAATCATTGATAATTTTACTGTAATAAACTGTAAAATTGCTAGCTTTACAGTAATAAACTGCATAACAGCTAGTTTTACCGTTTCTTACTGCGCTTTTACAGTTTTAAACTGAAACCTCTGCTTTCAGTACCTTACTGTAAAAATAACAACTTATTTTTTGTAGTGTGCTAACGCAGCTGATCGATTTAATTTCGATATTCAATTACTCAAATTGCATAGTGTTTCGCATCCGTTCTTGCATAATGAAATTTCGAATTCTTTGTACTTCTTTTTTCCCTCCTTTTTAAGAAGTTGTCTTTGAGTACTTGGGTGGTATCACCTATGCAACTCATCTCTAATAATTAACACTCAGTCAGCCATGGACAGGCAGGCTTGTTCACGAGCTATCTTAGTCTTTTGTTCAGTGGTGAAAGTGT
This sequence comes from Uloborus plumipes, assembly GCA_038373865.1. Classification (NCBI taxonomy): domain Eukaryota; kingdom Metazoa; phylum Arthropoda; class Arachnida; order Araneae; family Uloboridae; genus Uloborus; species Uloborus plumipes. Next base: position 66,998 of record JAXGGA010003860.1, read on the forward strand.
TTGTTTTTGATAATGGCATGAATAACCAAAGATACACTTGATTTCCGAAGGCCACACGTATGTCATTAGAATTTTGCTTTTGCTTGGAATTTCATCTTTTCCTTTGATAAAACCAGAATTAATTTCTTGTCTTGAACCCAAAAACGCCAATGATCAAGGTCTCACGTAATACTGGAATCCATTAATTCGGATTCATCAATATGCCATTCTGCTTCTGTGTTCATAATTTCATCATGTTTTATTTTTGGAATAGAAAATTTGCTTTTAAATGCTATCAAAACCTTGTGCTCCACAAGATAAAGAGGCCTAATTTTTGACAAGTCGTCGATGTGCCTATGAAATATATTCTGCTTGGAAGCGATTTCAAGTTGTTTCCTGTCATAATACATGTTTGTCATTATGAATAACTCATATGAGAAATTATGTTTGAAACATTTTATAAGGCGGAGGACTTTAAGGACCCATTTAATAACTGGTCGAATACACCACGATGTAATCAGGGAATTTACCTAGAAAAATGAAGCTTTGGGCAGGCACGTAGCTAGAACTTTGAGAAGGGGGAGGTCCAAGACTTGATAGAAAATTTATTGACCAGCTGAATAATATTAATTAGTCGAATAAAAGCGATCAAAACAATATTTTGCATTAAAATTAAATGTTTTCCTAAGTTTTGCCGAGAGAATAAAATTGGTATTTAATAATGAAAAACAATAATAATAATTAGAAGCTGTGTGTCCAACTTCCTTTGCTACTTGTATTAAAGACTAACTTTTCGAGTCAAGTCATACAGCATGTGTGGCCAGAACACTCATTCATGTTTTACAATGGTGCTAACCTAGCGTGATTTAGCAAAAAACGGTTCAAGGATTAATATTAGTTAAAATTAATAGTTTAGGTGCTCTTTATAAATAATAATTACAGTTACATTTTTTTGTCGTTGTTTGTTTGATTAAATTTCATTTTTACCCGACTACGGCAAAGCCTAAAGGAAGGGTTATGTTTTTAGCAGTCTCGCTATGTTTATTGTTAAGGATATTCCACCGTAGCTCCTAAACTATTCATTCGATTTTGATGAATGAGGTGCCAATCGATTCGTTTTCGAGTCTCGAGTGTCATAGGCTACTTTTTTACTAGAATTCAACAAGAGGGAAGATCGATTATTCCTAGACAAGCACCGATTTTTAACCGATGTTTCCGTTTCTAAGTGTGTTTTAGTTCGAACAAAAGTCGCAATCAACAATGAATTTCCAGTTTAAGGCTGACCTAGATTTTAGCATGAAATTATACTTATTTTTGAATTATACTACACCATGAAATTATACTATATTTTGCATGAAATAGGTACCTGGAACTAAAACACACTTAGAAAAGTATCTAAACCCGACTACTTAGGGGGACTACTTGAGGTTCATTTACAAGCGATCTGGACCCACGGAAACTTTTAAGCAACCCTCATAATTCAGCGTCTTTGATGGAATTGGAAAGGCTGAGAAGTTTTGACACTGCTCACTAAAAATTACCCAAATAACTTTTCATACTTTAATGTTATGTACATTTAATTTTGTAATGTATATTAATTTCCTAATATACAGTGGAGTAAAATAAAAAAGTTTTTAAAACCTGTAATTTGACTACAAAAAAGCTCTAAAAAGTAAGAAATAATAACAACTTTAAAAAACTATAACCCGACTACAAAAAAAAAAAAAAAAAAAAAGAAAAGCACTGAAAGGTAAGAACAAATTAGCTGCCATTTAATATCATCGTCGAAATTTTATAAAACAAGAAGTTTGATATCTTAGCTATACCTGTTTATTTAGTTCTATGACTTGAACCCTCTGCAAGTTCCACATTAATAACATAATTCAATTCAAATGCTGTAGTCGTGCGTTGTCAACTACAGAAAGCAAGCATTTAAACTTGATACACAAGCAAACATATTAGTTTGATCTATAAATATACAAGAATGGTAAATTAGGTTGTAATGTTATTCTATCAAATTGTTTTTCTGTAGTTGACAACGCACGACTACAGCATTTGAATTGAATTATGTTGTTAATGTGGAACTTGCAGAGAGTTCAAGTCGTAGTACTAAATAAACAGGTATAGCTACCAAACGTCTTGTTTTGTTTAATAAGACGATGTCATTAAATAGCACCTACCTTGTTCTTACCTTTCAGCGCTTTTTTTTTTCTTTTTGTAGTCGGGTTAGGGTTTTTTAAACTTGGTTATTATTAAAAGGAAAAACATATTTGAAGTAATAATTTATCGACAAATTTTCGTTTGGAGACGATATTTATACCATATAACAAAGTAAAATGTAAAATGTTTCAAAATTACATGTAGTAGGGAAAACCAATCTGACACAAACATTTAAAACTGCTCCACTTGAATATCTAAACATGAATAAAAGTTTAAAATGCTTAAATTTAGAACATCATAAAGGTGTTTTATCACTAATCAGTTGAAATCTGGCTTTTATTAATACACATTGGTAAAAATGAAATGCTAAATAGCCAATTCAAAGTAAAAGGCGCCAATTTTTTCTCAGAGCTAATTTATTTAGCACCTCTTCGGCTGAAAAAGGCACAGGATAATGAACTGACATTAATGTCAAGCCATTCAATCTGTCATTGGCCATTGTGTTTCTTAAGTACGTTTTTACTCTCTTTAGAGTAGAAAAGGACCTTTCGGCTTCACAAGTTGACACAGGTAGAGAAGCCAAAACAATCAACAAATATCTCACAATTGGTTAAAAATTCTTGTTGCAATGGTCAAAAACACATAGAATTTCGTTAAAAATACAAGACAACGTGTCTGCAAGTACAAATAAAAGGTTAAAATAGAGTTAAAAACTCTAGCAGATAGCTATTTCGGGGCTATTATGAATGAAGCCCCATCAACAGTGCAAAAAGATGATGGTTCACTGACACCAGTCAAGTGAATCCTCAACTGGGGTTCACTGGGGGAATTCATAATAGCCCCGAAATAGCTATCTGCTAGAGTTTTTAACTCTATTTTAACCTTTTATTTGTACTTGCAGACACGTTGTCTTGTATTTTTAACTTCATCAATTGTACAAAGTTTTCGACTGCTTTTCTTACAAATACATAGAATTTCTGTTGACAAAAGAAATTTATCTACAGATGCCCATTTTTGGCCCCAAAGAACGTATTCGGCTTGCATGGCCGTCTCTGACACCCGGTCTTCATAAAAAGGCACATAAATAGCAAGTAAATTTCGCTGCCTGATAGAACGTAGAAAAAAAAAAAAAAAACAGCAAGTAAACTTCGCTGCTTAATAACACGTTAAAAAAAATCTCAAATCCGGGAAGGGGGTGGTCCGGACCCACTGGACCACCCCCTTGGCTACGCCCTTGCTTTGGGTCGTGTTGTGAAGGTGCGATTGAAGTTGAAGTGATTCTCATCAAAAAAACTTCTAATTATAATTACAAATATTAATGCCCTTTTATCCTATTTTATACAAAATATATGGATAAATTATCAAAGATTATAGATCTGGTTGCCATAATATGTTTACTTGAAAGGCCGACAATAAACCCAAACTTGATGGTTGTAAAATGTGTTAATATTCGAATGAAATAATTTATCCATTTACATTGATTTGAAGCATTGTAAATGTTTCTGCATTCTGGAATTTCTACTACATATTTCGAAGGTTAAGAAATACATGATTTAACAACAAAAATAAATAATTAAATAAATGCTACCACTACGGATTATAATACTAATACTGTTGATAGTATTATACTACTACTAATAATAACAATGATAACAAAAAATAGTAATAATAATAATAAGAATAGTAATATTTATGATGATAATAATAATAATAATAATAATAATAATAATAATAATAATAATAATAATAATAATAGTAATCTTCATAAGGATGATAATAATAATAATAATAATAATAATAATGACAATAGTAATAATATTAGGAAAATAATAACAATAGTAATAATAAAAGAACGTATACTCAACGGTTGCGATGGAAAACTTTAACTGAATTTTTATCTTAATAAAATGAGTGTGGTGAGTGGTGTGACATGTATTTTTCTTTTGATTTTAGTGAGGCGAATCTCTATAGAGGCATATTTACGGCATTCACAGCTGGCTTAGATAACATTACTATTTTCCTAGTTTATAGGCCTTGGTCAACCGGGATGGACAACGGGCTAAAACTCCGAGTTATTTCTGTTAATTTTCAAAAAACATTATGCAAAAAATAAATAAATAAATAAATAAATAAAATAAAAAAAAATAAATAAAATAAAAAATTAAAACATATATAAATAAAAATAAAAGTTCATTAAAATACTATATAGGGCTCCCACCAGGGACGTCATTTCGAGTTTTTCCAGGGGGGGGGGCAAAGGGTCCAAAATCAATGCAATTTCATCAGAAAACACACAAAACCACGCTAACTTATATGTAAATACATTGATTTCTCAAAGCCAGGGGGGGGGGGCAATTGACCCCCCTGCCCCCCCCCTAAATGACGGGCCTGGCTCCCACCACGAAAGTTCCTGCTTGAAACAAGTTATAAATTTCAAAATGCAAAAAAAAAAAAAAAAAAAAAAAAAACCGTCTACAATTAGCAATTCCTACAACAAATGAAAAAAAAGAAAAATTAAAAAATAAATAAATAAAATTAAAATGTAAAAATAAGTAAGAAAAATGAAAATAAATAACTAAATAATAATATAAATGTATAAACACAAATGAAAAGCTGAGCTCTCTCTCGCTCAGTGCGACAGTTATTTACCCCCTTCCCTTGATCCTCATAACACGAATACATTTACGACAAGGCTTTACAAACTCATGTTTTTAATGGTCGTCATAATGTTGTTAAAAACTGGGAACAAATAATAAAACAAACCCTTCCCAGTGACAGTGCCATGAATAATGAGACCCGGAAAAGAATAAAAAAAGTTATGATGATCTCCCATTCTTTGTTGTATTACAAACCCCGAAAGAGGCAACTGGTTCTTCCGAAAGAAAAAGGGGGTTAGAAGAGAGATTCATAACCGGTTGCCAAAACAAACTTTCAATCTCCACTCGCACCCCCCCCTTTGCCCCCTGATTGATATTTCTTTTGTGAAAAGATTCCCAAAGAGGGTCACAAAGTCTCGTGCGAAGACTAAAAGGGAACGATTTTAAAATTTGGGACGCTAAACATGCGGAAATTGAAAGGAAAGGAATGGCGATGGGTTCGTGAACCGGTCATCTCCGTGACCGGGTCAGAAGGTTCAGGGGTCACCCGTGAGCTCGGGTGAATGAATGGTAATTTGGTGATTTGGAGCGATTAATGATTATTTCCGACGAAGTATCGATTTCCATGAGGAATAAGATTTTATGGAATTGGTGTGGATACACTCAGAAAAATCATTAGAAAAAAGAAACAAAGATTATGTATGTATAACTACATTATCTGCTTCGAAACGGAGAAAACTAGATGTATCGTGCTTGAAATTAAGTAGAATACTGAAATAATGACTTCCATTGCATTAAAAAAAAAAAAAAAAAAACCGGAGAAAAAAGGATGAATGAACAAAAAATAAATTTTACAACAAAAAAGAATGTAACAGTAAAAAATAATTAGTGATGAAATGCTTTAAAATCAAGGTTAAATAGTCATCAAGAAATAAGGAAACTTATGCTTCAGCAAAGCGTTTTATAAAAGGATAGAAAGAGAAAGGAAAAGGTAGAAAATTTGAAGACTGAAAAAAATCCTTAACTTATAACTAAAAAACCCCTTATGTTTTGGTTTTACTAAAGTTTCTTCGATCAACTATCAATTAATTATTGATTTACTAATTTTTTGAGAACGGTCTTTTTTTTCTTCTTTTCGAATTCCTTTGCACTATAGTTGCTTGCTCAGTCTTTCTAAAAGCTATAATTCTGCAACAATTCTGTCTATCTTTTCAGATTTTTTACTGATACTAAATATCGTCTAAAAGAATTTCAAGAGTTATGCAATGATACATGAAATAATCACCAAAAAATTAATTATCTTTTTGGTAAGAAATTGTAACACTAAATGAAAGACACTGTTAAAAATTACAATATTAAAAAGTACTAGTTATTTGAAACGAGACAAAATAAAAGTGGAAAACATATGTTGAATGTCTTTCTAACTCTAATTAGTACAAGAAATTCTCAAGTTAGATATGTTTTAAAGAATGGTTAGTCCTTGTTTTCTTATCTGTCTAAAATTGAATAATATTTAAAATATATGCAGAAAAATTGACAAGTATACAAAAAATATCCAATTCACAAAAAGTTGCCACAAAAAAAAAAAAAAAAAAAGGGAATAGAGTAATAAATGCAAAAATTAGAAAATGTTATAATGACAAATAAATAAGTAAACTAATAAATAAATGTCAAAACATACATACTTAAAAAAAGTAATTAAGTAATTAATACATTAAAAAAATAAAACTGCTAGGTGTTACTATGATTATAGATTCTCACGTGTATAATCACGTATACACACACGTTCACAATGTATAAACTCATCATTAGTTTAAGCAGTAATATTTTATCGTTAATGTAGGTTTCGGTGGCGGGTATGAGTCTATTTTTTTATATTCCAGTTAGTGCGATGCTTTATCATTTAAAGTGGAAGTAGATTTTAAGAACCAATAAAAACAAATCTTTCAGTTTCAAAAGCGAGTAACACATACTCGCCAAAACATTGTAAAGTTTTTTTTTTTTACTTTGCAATGCTAAACAAGTAAAAAGGAGAAAGCATGAATTATCGAGGCTACTTGAAAACTCGGCATAAAAAATAAGAGAGGATTACAATTTTCACGATTTTAATGAGGCAATTATTTAAATCTTGCTTCAACTTTTCAATTTAAGTGGGTTCACAATTAAAGTGACACTTTATGAAAGCTCTACATTTTGCTTTTTCAAAAAATGGACGGAATAAAATGCAAGGATTTCCCATTGCAAATTAAGAAGAAGAAATCGCATTGTTTCTGATAATAATTTAAAGTAAAATAAAAGAGAAAGAATTGAAGTTGTGTAACAAGTAAACCAAGGATTCAAGAAAGGCTTATAATGATTTATTTTTTCACGTTATTGCGAATTTTTTAACTGAAAACAAAGTAATGATTATTAAGTAAATAGCGATTGCTTTATGCAATACATACATGTATTTCAAGAAAATTCAGAAAACGCTTATTAGTCAGTTGATTTACTTGCAAATATTTTTCTAATTTATTATTACATGAGGCAAAGCTTTTAGGGGAAAAATGAGTGTAAGTGTATGCATTATTATAATATTATTATTATCATTAGTGTTATTATTTCTCTTTTGAACTGGAAAAATACTAGCGCACATTTATGTTTCCAATAAAAAGGTTTCGTAACTGAAATTAAAAATATATTATATAAAAATAAAGAATAGATAATTATTAAACATACATGTTTAATTATTTAAAGTGCAGACTGAACTATGTAGGGCTCAGTATTTTGCACTGAAAAGCGTTCCGTTACAATTTATTCACTTTTTCTTTTTGACTTTTTATCTGTTTAGAGAATGTTTATTTATTTACACAAATGCCAGGCATTAACACTTATTATTTGTCTTCTCACTACTTTTACCCAATACAACTAGACAATGCAATTAAAATTTTGAAATACAGTGCACGTGTCTAAATGGCAACTGTTCATTGAGAAGCCAGAATCGCACAAGATACAAGGCGGAGAGCTCTTCAGTCTCATAATAAAAGGGTGTTTAAAATATTAGCACATGGCATTACTGTATTAATACAGCTATACCACATAAAGTCATTATTTACGTTACAGTGATTTAGGGAAATTGCAGTCAAAATCAAAATGATAAAAAAATGATGATTTTGAAAATTGTTTATTAAGAAAAAGTTTCCTTTTAAAAATTGGATCATCAATGATTTGAGAACACCGGTCATTGGAAGGCGACCATTTAAAACTTGAGTCTTTTGGAAATTAACGAAATTAATTAACTTTTACCTTTAGTTAATAGGCGGGAATGACACATGAAATGGCTTTATTACACTGCGAAAAATAAACTGTTGTTTTTACATTATTATACTGGCTGCAGTGGTTCCAGTTTAAAACTGTAAAATGCGCAGTAATAAACTAAAACTATTAATTTTACAGTTTATCACTGTGCATTTTTCCGTTTTAAACTGGAACTTCGGCTGCCAGTATTATATTGTAAAAACAACAGACAATGACGGACAACTGCACTTCCGCGGCAAGGTATAGGGTAATTGTACTTGATGAGGAGTATTTGGTACATGAATTAAAAAGTAAAAAAAAAATTGTTATTCAAATTGAAATAAAGTGATCACGTTAAATTTTTTAAATTAGTTTCCTTAACATGGAACCTTGTCATGGCAGCCAAGGACTGTCTCAGCAGAGCACTGTAGTTAATTTTTTTCCACACCTACTTACCTTGAAGAACATTCAGATGTTCTACCGAAAAATGCTCTGCAAATAAGTTAGCGAATGAAAGATGCGTTTTGCAATTCCTTTTAACAGTTGGAGTCTAATTAAGAACTCAGTTGATCTGAAAGAGTTCCAGCGAAGCGCTTAGTGTCATCTCATGTCCTCTGCAAAAGGAGGAAGAATCGGTCCTTCCTTCGTTTTCCTCAACGAGGGCACGGTCCGGTGGAATCTACAAAAAACGACTTTCACGCTATGTGCTTTTGTCACCTCTTCCATAACATTGTTTTAAATCGTTCGTGCATCCTGCAGTTTATAATGCGACTCGACTGAAAGTGATACATTGTTTTCTAACAATTGAGCTGAGAGAAGGTTTGGGGCGATGACAAATAGTGAAGTATGGATTATAACCATCCTGATGTTGATCCTGTAGGCAGGAATTGACTTCTTAATGGTTGGTTTCGTGTCAGCGAATCACGTATTGAATTCGAAGGAGTTGAGATATAGTATTGACATAGTTACAAGGTAATTAATTACTCATCGACTGAATTGAGAGCGCGACAGTGCGCCTCATTGGAGTTTTTGATATCGGGGTTCTTCCCCTAGTACCCAAACCTTTAGCTTGAAGCCTTTGGACTACTATGTACATGTCGTTAAATAGTAATTATGGAGTAGTAATCAATTAGTGAAGTACTACTACCCATATTGCGAAAACTGCTCGGAACAAAGGCAGGGCTACTAGACTACATGAGATACTAATATCAGATGTACTAATATTAGATTATTTTTATTTCAGGCAAACAGATATTTTCTGTAATCATACCGTAAAACTGGCACTGATTTGAAATAAAGTACTCCATCTAGTTTAAAACTAAAGCCAAATAACTGCAGCAAGCGATATCAGTGTATACGAGAAATTGTAACTCCACTTTACATTCTGATGAAAAAATAATGTACTTTTTCAGAGGAAATTTAAAGACGAGATTATGAGCAGCAACTAACCACGCAATTTAAAACTGAAGATGCCATAGCCGGATGCATCTTAATCTAATTGTTAACCCCAACATATAATTCTATCCTACATATTTTCTGAAGAAAATTAATTGTATCTATCCCGTATTCTGAAAAAATTATGTCTTCCATATTTTTTAAAGAAAGACAATAATATCTTCCAGCTTTTCTGACAGTGTTGCTATCTGACCGACGCGATCTTCTGTAAACATGAAAGTAAATTTATTCTGCTTCAAAACGTCCTCAACAACAACCTCACACACTAACTTGTTTTAAACGATAAACAACCATTATCAAGTAATTGTTTATTATTTAAAGAAATTTTGATAGCAAGAAAAAAAAAATTTAAAAAATAAATAAATAAAACTAAAATAAATAAGGAAATAGGCTTTTGGTCTGGAAATAGAAGATTAGAATCTGCTCTTTTGAGCAATTGAACTAAATCGAGAATGATGCTGTTTCATTCTCGTTTTGAGCGCTATACTGCCGAAAGCACTTAAAAAGACTTTTCCTCAGCCTCCATTTGCAATATTTATCTAAATTTGGAGACACATTTTTACTGCAATACCTAAAAATACAGTAGAACCTTATTAATCCAGGCTAATAGGGGTCCAGGTGATGATTAATGAGTTTAATCATCTCATATTAATGAAAGTACGATCAAGCAAAATAACCTATAAATTGAGCCAAGGTACATAAACAAACTGCTGTACATATCAAAATCTGCATTTTGAATGAAAGAGAATGATATATAAAACTGCATTGGATCAAATTACGGAAACACATTACAAAAATTTACAAAATATGACATACAAAAATGCATTTTTGCACCAAATCGCCTTTTATTTATAGTATGTGGATCTAAATGGCTATCCGGATTGAGTTAAGTCCGGTTTAATAGGTTCCGGATTAATGAGAGTGTACAGTACCATAATTATTATTACAGTACGATTATTATGTCTTTCAGTTTAGTTGCAGTTAAAAATGCACTTAAAATCTCATATCTGAGTTAGCTAGGTTTCGAAAAGTTAATCCGAGTTTTGTGGAACAATTTTATGTGGCTGTGTTTCAGGTCATCTCAACTTATAATAATAATGAAATTAGGATTTTAGGGAAAATTTAGCAACAAAGAAATTTTCTTACAATCGATGAAGGGATTGTTAGTTTATTTACTAATTCAGATTCCAAAATATATAGGCAATAATTTACGAACCATTGCTAAAAACAACCTTCTGTTGTATTTGCTAGCGACTTTTATAGAGGGCCCTCAAATGCACCCGATTAAAAAAAAAAACTTCAATCGTAGAATATTCAATACACTGAATAAGAGTTAACTGAATAAAGTTATGTACCGGTGACACTGATAGCTGAAAGTTGGCTGTCCTCTTTTATTCTTACACAGTTTAGTAATGCATAATATAACCAAGTGTCACTTGCACCCGGTACTTTCATTGCCAATGGAATTTTATTTTCTTCACTAGATATTTAGTTTAGAATAGCTTAATATGATGCTTTGTTTTTTACCTCAGTACTTGTAATGAATTACGTAGACTAAATAAGAGAAATAACGAATAATAATAAATTGCTCACAAACGTTTCAAAATCATGATTTTTTTTTCAAACCAAAAGTACTACTTTAACCCATTTATGCCCAGTAGTCTAAAAACAGGACGCTTGTTTGTTTCTGCATACAAAAACCTGTAAAGGGTATATCCTTTTACTAAAGCTGTTTTTCACAAGCAGAATATTCCTTCTTGAGAAAACCAGTTAGAGCAACTATTTGGACATCAGAATTTATTTATTGACAGCTATTGTCAGACAAATCAGTCAAGCAACGATCCAGCATGGGTAGCCACAGAAAGTATTTTTTTTTTTTTTTTGCGAACTTATTTTTCATAAAATTAAACTATTTTAAAATAATTTGTTTAAATTTGATCACAGATGCCTTCTGTAATGTTACTTTGCACAAGTAAAGTCGAGTAAGGTCGTATTTTGCTCACATATCTGCAAAATATCCCATAAACAGGACGTTAAATAACTTAATAAATATGGCAACGGCGAACTATTTTAAGCCTAAAATGTATGTAAACCATTCCAAGTAAGAGTTTTAAGCAGATAAAAATTGAAAAAAATTGTTAAAAAAAAACTTGGGCATAAATGGGTTAAAAATGAAAAAAAAAAAAAATTGTGTATGATTAGCGTAGCTTGCATAACCATTTTTTTTTTTTTTTGCTATATCAACATAAACTTCCGGGAATGATTTTCTGAAGCTTTGATGAAGCCGACACAATGCTTTCGCTCATTTATGCACCAAGTTAATGAATGCTTTGTTTTTCAAGAGTTCATCAGTCAGCTGTCGTGAAAATGAAAAGAGAAGATGCATCCTAAATCATATGTCAGGACCACTTTTTTATACAGTGTTTTTAACGTTTGATTCAGTTTTCATTCTTTGCAGAAAATCATATAATTTTGATTAAATTTTAATTATTATGAACTTTATGTCTCTTGCCGAAAGTCCTTCCTTTGTCTTCAGCTTGAATCCGTCGATATGGAAGTCGTCATTGGGGCTAATAGTGCAGATGGCATTGAAACTACAGGTGATTGCTGATGTGCCCTTGGGAAGTACGATTTGTTACTTAACATTAAGAAAACTTTTTCCCTCCTCCTCAATAAGGTTTTTTTTCAACGATATGGGGATTTAGGGCTATAAAAAGCATGTCATAGACAAATATATTTTTTAGAGCAATGTATAATTGAAAGCATTGTAAAGTATGGCGTTAAAAAGCTGCAAAAGTTCTTCCAAAATATTATAATATTTGTTTGAATTATGTAAATGCTAGTAATTATTACTCAAGTAAAAATTACGCACTATGTGTAAATGTAAATTCACTCTTGAATGATTTAAATTTTCTTACTATTCAAACGCGTTGACAGAAAAAGAAATCGCAGCTTTCCTCTTTGTGTCATACTCAAAGAGGAAAGCTGCGATTGATTACTTAGTAAAACTTATATTTTTAAAATAGTAGTTCATTCACTTTTAATCTTAATATTTTAAGCTTTCTATGGATTTTTTTATACATTGAGTCACGGACATGATTACGAAATCAATTTAAAAAGTCCTGTTTAATTTTAACATAGAGGAGACCGAGGCTAGTTGGCATAGTTTTTATTTCTCTATTTTTTAAAATTTTTTCTGTTGTGCTTATGGTAAAAGTAATTTGTGCCTCTGATAGGGTAACATCTTGGCTACAAAAAAAAAAAAAAAAAAAAAAAAAAAACTAAGAACATCATCTAAAATTCACTGGGAAATTCGTGAAAAATATTCTTCGAAGGCTCCTCAACAGTGCCAACTTATCTCGACTCCGGGTAAGCTGGCAGATGCATCGGGGTATGTTGGCATAACATTGTTTCAAAGGATAAATTATCAGCAATATAAAAATGTTTTATTTTTTAAATATTTATTTAAATAGATTATAAGGTAATATGTCAAAACAAGGTTTTAAAAAACATGTATGAGCATTGTAGGTAGGTTAGAAATATTTCATGTCAACTGCAAAAGATGGAAAGTTTGAATCAACGTTAACGATGCACAAATATACAGGTATACTGTAGACACGTGTTTCGGGGCTACAAGGAGCCCCCTTTTCAATACAAGAAGTGTGAGCTTTAGGATGAAGAATCATTCGATAAAAGCCCGATTCAGTCCGATAAAAGATTATCGGATGATTCTTCATCCTAAAGCTCGCACTTCTTGTATTGAAAAAGGGGCTCCTTGTAGCCCCGAAACACGTGTCTGCAGTATACCTGTATATTTGTGCATCGTTAACGTTGATTCAATTTCACATCTGTCGCACAAAGGTATTTATTTTCTTCTTTCTGCAAAAGATGGGTTCTTACTCATCTGAATGGAGAGGTAATCTTCACCAGAACTTTGTTGTTGGGGTACCAGATTGCATCGGGTGGCTCTGGTCACTTTCAATAATACGTAGTTTTCACCATAGCGGAGACTGAAAAGTCCCCGTTATCTACTTTAAGTATTTGCCCTGCATGTTTGCGGGTCTCATACTTCACTACCCTATACTCACCTAATCAGCTCCAACAGAAGCATTTAATGATGTCGCATCTGCAGGTGGGGGCTTTGTAGGAAGGTTGGGAAAGACTAGATCCAGTAAAAAAGGCTCATCTTTATATTCTCATCATTTTACTGAAGAAACAAGAAATCATAGCTATCCTCACTATTAGCATACGGCAAAGCATCAGAGAAAGGCTCATCACTTATAGCGCTACTAATAGCTGCAAAAATTTTTAATTTCGTAGTCATGGTTTTTATTTTCTTTCTTAGTCCCTTCTACGTAAAGTGTTTTAATTTTATTTTTTCTGCTTTGTCTTGCCAAGTTCATTTTCAACTGGAGTGTCGTTTCGGATTGTACAATGAATGTACAGTGCTTCCTCTTTTCTCTTCTGGTTGTCTGTTTTCGTGGCCCTGCTTTTGGAAAAGGCTTTTTGTCTTCAAAGGTCACAAGTCGACATGTTTTGGAAGAGCGGGTTGCCCTAGTGGGGATTGAAGTTTCACTCTTTTCAACGCTAGGAATAGGGACATTTTTAACACTAGCACTACCTCTAACTAGTACTAGGAACGTTTTTAACACCAGCATTACCCGTACTAGTAGAAGAGACAGCAGGTAGGTCTGTGTATGTATCTTTAACTATGCGATGTCATGCCAACATCACGGTGGGGTAAGTTGGCATAGATCGCTAGCCTATGCCAAGATACCCCAAGCTGACACTGCCAACTAGCAGCAAAGTCATTTTCTGGAAAATATGGTGGCCCTGCCCAGAATACAAACGACTGGGAATCCTGTAACTGCATCAATCCCCAGGCTATTGGTTACTGCATCCACTATTAGCTTGGAGTACCTGAACAAAAATTTTAAGGGTGCTGAAAAACGAAAAGCAAATCGGAAAAAAAATTTTACTCATCAGAAAGAAAAACACAAAAAAAAAAAATCCATATTCTTCGAAAGCACGCAAGCAAGACACTAAAACACTAAAACTGTTGTGGATGACGTAGCAGGTTGCCGAGTCTGTCTCATCACGACAGCAGCGCTGAGGGCACTGTGTACTGGAAATTAAAGGCACAGTGCCAGCGTGCCCCTTATGCCAAATAGCCCCGGTCTCTCCTATGCTATAAAACTTACTATCATTTTAATTTTAGAAAAAAAAAACGTGCTTTTTAAAAAAATCTTTAATCTCTTATTGTGTGTGTAGGAGGAGGGTATTTGCTTATTATCGAATATATTTTAAAAGTGAAATTACGCATTCAGAAATGTGTGATTTTAGAAATGGATGAAACTTTTTACTCGGCGGATAAATCCAAAATCAAACATTGATTTTAGCCATTAATATGTCCTAAGATGGCCAAAAGTTGCGTTTTAAAAATCCTGACTTCCTGAAGATTTCAGGGAAGATCCTGTTGAACCCCCAATTTTTCACGAATATTGCACATAATCGTGATCTGCCACCCATAAACGTGGAAACCCTTGGTTTCTCGGTAATTCTTATTCCTTCTGACCTGACCCTTCCGCACGTGCCGTTTGTACGCCACTCTTGTGAACTACCAACGCCTTCTAAATACTAAATGCCTGCAACTTTCTGGTTTTTAGCACACAGCAAAATTTCGTCCTTGTTTCACGATACACTGCCACCTACCGGAGTTCTTCGAGAAAGAGAAATTAACGATTGGTTCATTTCTAAATTTAAATTTAAAAATCAACTAATCAAAAAATTTAATTCAAATGTTGTTTGGATCCATCGCCAATAGCGTCAAAATGCCCTTGGTTCACAAAGCGAGATGGCCGGTGTCAATCAAATGAAAAAACGAGTCCATTCCTTAAAATAGGTAGAATTTCTACCCATTCAAATTCCCCCATCAATTATGAATACCATTCCTCAATTTTCATCTGCGTATCACCCCTTCCTAAAAATGGACAATCCTGAAAAAAGGAGGAGTCATAGGTCATCTCTGCGAAGTTGAATTATACAGGATTTCTTCGAAAAATTAACGATTGGTTCATTTCTGAATTTAAATTTAAAAATTAGCCAATCAAAAAATAACAACGCATTATCGGATTGCCACAAGGTGGCGTTTAAAGTGGAACCCATCTCGACGGTAGCGAAGCAAATGTACTAGGCATTTAGTATTTAGGAGGCGTTGGAACTACTCTACCTCTTTTGCACCAATCTAACTTTTTTTTGAACTCTAATATGCATTTATTTAATATTAGGTACATTGCAAAAAATAGATGTTGTTTTTACGGTATAATACAGCTAATTTTATAGTAACAAACTTAAAAGTGCTAATTTTACTGTAATAAACTGTAACCTTGATAATTGTTCACTAATAAAGTGTAAAATTGCTGCTTTACAGAAACAAATTGTGAAATTGCTAAATTTATTACTGTGCATTCTACAGTTTTAAACTGGAACCTCTGCTGCGGGTATTATACTGTAAAAACTACAGTTAAGTTTTTGCAGTGTACAATTTCTTTTAATTTGCAGTCAGAAGCTTAAATATGCATTTCTTGTGTCCTATGTCTTACTGAAACGCAGGAATAGGGAGCAGGGAGTAGGAGGAAAAGGAGTGAAGTAGATTCTCCATCGTACACAATATATTTGTGTAAAATTTCACATTGATACATTAAAAATGTATTAGCTATTTATTGATTAATAAAGGATATTGAAATAGGAAATGCCAAACATCAAACAATTGTGATAAGTAGCTAAATGGGACGACATCCATTTTTTCCTGTGCACTAATTTTGATTTACGCATTTCAAAACAACATTATTATGTAGCTTTAAAATATTTAAAAAATAATAATAAAGAAGACTAGCTGCCAGAGCAGCTAGATTAGCTTCCTGCGGCATGTTGATGCATAACGTCCTCCCTCTCTAACTTTTACCTCATTCTGAAGTTATATTATTTGATATAATTTAATGTTCATTCGATTTCAAGACATACCACGCACGTGACCCGGCGTTGCACGGGTAATTCGTGCCTTGAAAGTAGTGAGGAAATTTTCAAAAAACTACTCCCCGCCAAGGCGGCTCGCTAAGAGGCGCCTTCGCGCCTTTTCTTTTTTCTTGCATCAAAAAATCATTCGAATTATTGAGATGCTGTACGGGCACTTCACGCCTTCAAGATTGTGAGGAAAGTTACATCAAGTTCTGCTCGCTTAAGGGAAAGAAGCAGACATAGATACTCAGTTTTTAATATAAGTAGATGGCTTTTCAACAAATGAATGTTTCAAAATATTACAAGTAGCTAGCGATAAAAATACTACGTAAGTGGCCCGCTTATGAGTTTCGTGTTTGATTTAGTTAAGCCTGTCGTGTTTGATTTAGTTAAAATTGAAGCTTCAAAAACGAAATTTTAACCAATTTTGGATCTTTTAAGGTGTTTGGTATTTGGAGTATTTTCAATGGAAATTTTGCTAAATTAAAGCCCAGGTGACGAAATTTGTGATGCTCCGTAATAACTTTGGCGGAGTAGAGGACTTCCGAGAAATAACATTTTGAAGACTTTTTTATTTTCAGACGAAATAGGAAAAAAAAAAAAAAAAACGGAAAAAAAATCAGGCAGAAATGAAATTAAAAACAAGAGGATAGGGCGAGAGGGGGGGTGGCACACAATTAACTGACTAACAATCTGAAGCTGTTGAAAAATTTAAGTGTCGAGATTTTTTTTATTTTTGAAAGAAATTAAGATATTTTCTCAACATAGGGTATTTTGTTGCCTTTTCCCAAGACGCGTTCTTTCCTTCTCTTCAATAATAAAGAATATTAAAAAAAAAAAAAAAATATCAACTCAGCATTCTGGAGAAAGGGTGGGAGGAAGGGAGCACGATCATTGTGGGCCCCCTCTGGTTGTGCCACTACAATAAGAAGTCCGGGGGGTACTTCTATGGGAAATTTTGAAAATTTACCTTAAAAATGCTGGTTTTCAGCTGATTTCAAGGCAGATTTTACTGATAAAGTTATTACAATAGTCACGTTTTTTTTTTAAATTTCGCCATGGTAGTTTCAAAGTAGAAAAAATTGTAATGATGTACCAATAAATACCCAATTACGGAGTATTACACTCATTCTTTAATACAGCACTGAATAATAATGTTCTTTTCCAACTGCATTTCTTGGCAATGATACCTAATTTCATTATTTTCAAAATCCAACCAAAAATGTTGGGGGTGCGGGCGCACCCCCTGGCACCCCCGTAAGTCCGCCTATGAGAAAGATACTCAGTTTTTAATACAAGTAGATTTTACAGATTTAAACAGCGTAAAATCAGGATTTTCGAATACAATCAAAATAAATAACACGCCGGAACGTTGTTGTGCCCAGTAGAAAAATACCAGAAAGCTGTACTGGTGCACTACGCCTCTGGTGCATTGAGGTTTTACCTGAACACTTATAAGAATGTTATAAAATAAGGCTTACGATGAGTTACTTCGAAATTGTGATCGCGAATGGATGACCTTCATTGACGATGACCGTAACGGTGTCTTATTCTTGCTGCTCTTCAACCAATGTTGAATATTTTTCAAGCGGAAGGAAAGGTAGGAGAATGTCATCAAGGAAAAACAAGAAAGGCACAGAGGTCACAAAGATTATAAAATAAATGACCAGTAGAAAAGAGCTCAGTATTAAGTATGATAAATCTGGTTATCAAGGTTATACTGGACAAGTTCTTAGGGGGCAGAAGCAACTTTTTTTTCTTTTGTTCCTCAGATACGTATGGGGAAACTGCATAAAAGCTATAATTTATTTTCATTATATAGCTGAGTCGTATGAGGAAAATAACATTAACTTTCCATATATTTAACATATCCTATTCAATCCTTTGTTACACATATAAGAACACAAAAATATTTACGCACCGGTAATAAGAACAACATTACATTGCGCACAAGAATCATTTAAATATTTCCTTGATTTTTCTGAAATACGATCTTATGGAATTTTTTTTTCTACTTAAGGTAATTTTATTATGTACTAGTAATTCATTTCAGATGCAGGTGGTTCAAAAATGTATTAACTTATAAAATGTATTAACTGTAAAACTTGACCCCCTAAAAGCTGAACTTAATAAATAAATGGAGTAAAAAGATTTTATGCAATTCCATAAGAAATATGTTAGTTCAAAGCAGAATAAGTAAAGCTTAAATTCGTTTAAATAAAGTGCTGTAAATTTTCTGAATTGAAAACGTTCAACAAACGAATCTTTTCAACTTCGTCGACGTCAAGTCAAAGGAGAAATCTATGCCATTTTTAAACCTTTTGACTGAAAAAAAATGAGTTAAAAGAGTGTTAAATTCACTGTTCAAGACATGAAGAGAATGACTGACAAATCTATCCAGATTCAATGAATCTACTCCTTTTTACTCGATCTTTACTTTCTTTGAAATTGTCAAGTAAAGTAAAAGATGAAATACGATCGTGAAATGATGATCGCTGCACCTAAAAGTTATCCGCGTCTTGATTTTGAATGACAGTCCCAGCTCACTAAAGAGGACGTCGAAGATTTTAGAAAAGTTGAGTTTTTTCTATTAGAAATTTTCATGTTCATTTCTACTGCTTAATATATGTATAAAAGAGGGAAAATCAAATTTAAGTGTTAGAAAATGTTTTATCCGTCCTATATTTGGGACACTTATCATGGATTCCAGCTGTTATGTAAGGACATATGAAAAGCACGATATGCTTTGTGATCCGAACCATCTGATAGTCCGAACTTCTCTTTGTTTTAGTTATTTTTCATTAAAGGTGTTCTCCTGTAGGGCTCTTTACCCCCTATGTACATGACCTGACTCATAATATTTTCAGTTTTAAAGGTAGGAGGGAACGCTGAGTTTGTTCGAATTTTATTATTTATCTGGAAGTCTTATTAATTTCTCCCAACATTTCTTTACGCCTTGCTGGCCTTGAATCACAGGTAATAAGCTGCATTGTACATCAAAATTTCCGATTCCTGTTTTTTGAAGAAAAACTGCATGCATAAAGAGTGGCCCAATTTTGTAGTTTTCTGTAGCAGTTATTTCTCTCCTTTTTCTCTATATATTTTTTCCTGTAGTGAGAGAGAGGGAGAGCAAGCAGAAGACAATATGAAATGAACATTGAATTGTCTTTGTTCTCCCTGAACTTTTGAATTACATGCATGCAAAAAAGAACAAACTTCTTGATCAGACAATGTGTAAACTCTCTTTTGACACGCCACGATGGAATTGCAATGATTATTTTTGCTTAACCCAATTTCATGCCCTACTAACAGCTCCCCGCAATGCCAGACTCGGACTCAACAAGTACTTCACACGAGGTCTGAAGTTTTGAAACGAAGCAAATTCGTACCCAGTGAACTCCCCAAAAGAAAAATTACACATGCGAGAATGTAAACAAAAGTTGAACTTTTTGTGTACTATCTGAAGAAGAGAGGAACATATCTGACCTCATTAACGGTGCCTTACAACATAACAAATGGCTTTGATGTAAACAAATAAACAGATAGAAGCGAATTTTATGACATAACTTTGTGAATGAAGTTCATTTTTTAATATGTTCGATCCTTAGCTTGTAATGTCATCTTTGACGACGTGCTGACATCAAGATATCATGAGCTATAATACAGTTATCGTTACTCCAAATCTTATCTGCCTCATGTGTGAGTGAATGATGTAGATTGTAGACATGACTTTTAAATAATAGTGATAAATATCGCTTAAAGTTGTTTATTATCATTATTGTTATAATATTTTAGAAACCAGTTGTGGTATTCAGGACTCCAGTCATTGAAGCAAATCAAAAATAAACGTAATGTTTTACATTTACGATAAATCTTAAAAGATTTTCAAAAAAAGTGAAATAATTTATTTTATTTGTGTGGGAAATATTAGGAAAATAATGAATTCCATTATTTTTTCATATTCCTAAAGAGATGATGCTTTTTTCTTGTCGCTTATAAAGGAAAAAGGTAAAATTGGCAATTTTTACCATAAAATTAGCTGCCATAAAATAGCCATAAAATTACTGGCAGCAGAGGTTCCAATTTAAAACTGTAAAATGCACTGTAATAAACTGAAACTAGCAATTTTACAGTTTAACAATGGATTTCATATTTAATCACATCAGCGTAAATTTTTGTTTTTATGGTATTTGGCAAATAATTTTTGGCAACACGTTAGAATTGTTATTGTTTTTGAGATTTAAAAGAGATCGATCAAAATAAAGTTAGAATTGGGTATGGGCCGCGGTAGAGCCGCTATATAGACAGGCCGACGCATTAAGCTTAAGTTTCCCCACTTTGGATCCAACTCATTAACTTTCACTTTCCTTTTTCATTGTTGAGGAATTAGAGTTACCAGAGCAAAGTTTCGAGACATTGCCAAGCTTTGTTAAATTTACGTAAAAAGTTACCAAAAAGCGATAACTGGCCAGAAAAGACAATCCTCACACACGCGCTGGATCCAAAGTGGTAATCTTGATGCGTCGGCTCGTCTATAGAGGGGCCTGAGGCCGCGGCAGTTCAATCGGTAAGTCGTCGGACTCGTAACCGGAGGGTCTCGGGTCGATCATATAGCCGTCGATCAAAGATCCACCGTCTTCATTAATGATTGCTGGGGGACGTAAAAAACGTTCGTGGTCACAAAATCCTCCAAGTGAAACAAAACCTCTAGGGTGTGCTGGGCCTAGGGTTTACTCGGCCATTGGGCCTGGTTCAAAAATGAACAGAGCACTCTTCAGGGCCCCATCCCGGTTAAAAAGCGAGTTGTGGTATGTACGGGGGGGGGGGGGACCTGGAGTGTGAAGTGAAGTGAAAGTCAAAACCAACTGGAACCAAATGCGTACTGCAGAACAGGGACTCTACATCCATTCTCATCAACCCCTCCCGCACCTTCGGCGCCAAATGAAAGGAAATTAGGTGTGATTTTACGGTGAGCATGGATTAAATAGGGTTATGTTTTTTAAAATAAATTACGGCTGTTTTAAATGCGTAATTGCAACCAAAGGCTCAAAAATGCTTTTCAAGTTTATCTAAATAAGTACTTCGCACTTTAGAAAAAAACACGAGTTTACAAACCTCATTTTTTTTTAACCGAGCGGGCTTGGTCCCCTGGTACACGTTAGGGGTAATACGAGGAATTATTTCCAAGTCGAAAATCGCCCCAGAATTAATTAACTCCGGTAAACTTGGGGGTCTGGGGTTTTTGGCCACGAGGAATCACGAGGTTTGGTTTTTCTAAATAAATTTGTCAAAAATATTGAACTTCAACTCACTTCAATTTTTATACTGCTCACTTTGTGCCATTTCTTTAATTGTATAATTTTTTATTATCAATTACATTTTATTTCCTATGACTTTTCAAACTTTATCTTTGTATAGAATAGTTCCCTTTCCAAACTCTAACTTTGTTTAGAATAGTTTACAATGGTGCACTTTAACCGGTTATCTTTTCACCAATGGTTTCACAAATTTTCTTATAGCATGTATTGTTTTGATAAATCACAATTGAAAATTTAAATCTTCGAGTTAGCTCCGATACCTGTTTTCTTCGAGCGGAGCTCGTTCACCCGCTGGTGTCAAAAATACGAAAATCTGAAGTGTGAGTACATCTTAACTATGCCACTTATTTCTTGCAACATTACATTTTCCATGATAAATCTGTGAAACTATTAGCAGTGAAAATGCACATTAAAATGAAAAGCAAATCACAGTAACCAACGATTACAAGGCGAAATTCCTTTGACCAATAATCATAGCACTGCATGGAGTGCCATCGATGATTATAAGGGAACGCGTTCAGATGTAATTCATGGTTTCTGAGATAATGTGCAAGTCTATTAGACCGGAGTGGAAAAAATACAATAGTAATGGCTTTTTTTGTTATAAATGAAACGCCAATAGCAGGAAAATCACAATACTTGAATAGAGCCCCCAAGAAAGAGTATCATTAGCGAAATTCACGCTAATTCATGACAGTAACAAATGCAACTCATTTTTTTTTTATTTTTTCCCTGAATTTTTAAAATTAGTAATTTTACAGTTTATCACTGTAAAATTGCCAATTTATTTGTTTATTAACCGTGCATTTTACAGTTTTAAACTGGAACCTTACTATATTTTTGCATAAATCCAAATTCGCTAAATATTTCTTAGAGCACTCTAGTTAATTTTTGAACTAGAAAAAAAAAATCACATTTGACAGTTATTATCAAGACAAATTGAAAAAGTTTCTTAAGGGACTCTATCCGCGCGTATCCTAGAAAATCAATTGTAAGTTAAATGTTTTCTATAAAGGACAAAATAAACGTAAATTTTAAGATTGAAAAGAAAGTTTTTATTTTATTAAATTCAAGAGCCATCAACCTTTTATCAAGGCTTTTAATAATATTGCGGTAAAATTTTGGAGCACTAATTATGTTATCTACTTTAAATCACATAACATAAGGAGACATCCACTTCTTTGGGAGAAAAAAGTATGTTCTAAGGAAGAAATAAATTAAAATTTTTGTTTCGGGAATAGTTAGAGGGTAAAAGCAGCGAATATGGGGTCATTTTCCTTTTTGTCAATTACAAGCACTTATTAATTGACATTATTTTTGCAATTCAACTGTGCGAGGTTTTAAAAATGAATACATATTTAAAGTGATGATCTTGCCATAATTCTAACAACTGGTCCAAACAACATACCTTTACTATGAATCACTATTTTCAACAAGTTGTTGCTTGATTTACGTTAGAAGTATTGGAAGCTTTTGAATCCAGGGTCTAAAATTATTGATGGTAAGAAAATAACAAAATTGTGGAAACTATCAATTAAAAAAAATGCGTTTTCTACTCGTTTTTAAAATTGAATAGAATAATTTCAAGCCGCAAGGAAAATTTACCCTTTCTCGCATTCTTTTATTCTGAGGTGGTTTATCCTCCGTTTGGACATCTTTCGAATCAGAAGGCGCTTCCTTAATGAGCTCTGACTGATTTTCAGAATTATTCTCACTTCCTTTCCTCTTGTAACCGTAACTGAGTCGTGAAAACGCTGGTAGTGTTGCCAATAAATCAGCACAAAAGTGAAGAACGGATCATCGACTTCCGGCTGCGTGTGAGATGAGGCGTTTTTCTTTCAACTCGCAAAAATTGGGTTAATAAATTCACTTCAGGTATCGTCTATTGAATATGAACTTGGAACATCATTCAAGAATCTGGAAGATTAGAATATGAATACCTTAGGGAAAAAACAGATTTCCTGCTTGGAATCTTCTTTTCTTTGCAAAGTATGATTTTAAACGATGATTTTAATTGACAAAAAGACAATGTCTTATCTTTGCATGTGCATCATTATGTGCATAAAATTAATCAATAAAACGTTTATGTATTATTCTACGTAGTGGTAAGAAATGAAAGATAGTTTTTATTTATTACAGTGAACTCTCACTTATGCGCCGGCCCAAGGGACCAACAGAAAAAAGCGCATAAGTGAGAGAGACGTATAAGTGAACAAGCCTATTTAAAGGACTTAAACACAGCAAAGGCTCTAATGAGAGAATGAATAAGAACGTTTCTGTAGACAAGGGACATATTACTAAGGTTTGACAATTACTGTAACGTAACTACAATGATAAAGAGAAAACAAAAATTGTAACATACCTAATTACAAACTGTTCTCTTTAAAACGATCCATAATAGGTAACTATCCCTCTCCGAACTCTAGTTCATACGGAAAAAACGCCTTCCGTAAGCAATAATGGCGAAAGATTAAAGAAGAAAGAGAAGAAAAACGTTTTTTTTTTAAAAGAAAATAAGTATTTTTTAAAACATGTTACGGAAAATTCGGCGCATAAGTGAGATATTTATCTTTACAGCGACGCATAAGCGAATGATACTATCATTATTTTGCTATGGAATGTGCTGGGACCATTTAAAATCGTCGTATAAGTGAAAAAGGCGCATAAATGAGGTGGTGTATAATAGGGTGTATCGAAAAAAACTTTTTTTCGAAATTCAATTTACTAAGTTGATAAAAAGTTGCCCCTACCTACCCACATATTCCACAAAAAATTTCAGTCTAATCAGAAATTGTTTAGGTGTTCCGCACGAGGCCTGAAGTTTGTGAATTTCTTCAAAAATATGATTTTTTTTCTAATTTTTTTTAAATATTAAGAATAAATGTTAAAAATAATTCAAGTTGAAAAATGTACACCGCAAAGTCGGAGAATAAAATTGGGTTTGAAAAAAAGTATATTAAACAACATTTAAATCTCCCACATTTATTCTAAACTTACGTAATTTTCACCAAAACTAGCATTTTATAAGGCCATGCGGCTTGGTTAGAAACTTGTTTATGAATGTGGAATCTAACTGAATTAACACTTGAAACTGGGAATCATCTGTGATTTATGTGGAGTAAAAAGTAAAATAATATAAACTATAAACAGAAGCTAAGCCCCTCGTCACACAGTGCCCGCGTTCTATCGGGGCCCCCGTGATGGTAAACGAAATACAGCTCCGCTAGCATAGCTGCTTTAGGATTGCAGAACATATCGCACACCTACTTCAATAGTGTTACAACTCAAAAATCCGCTTTTTCAGGAAACGCGAAAAACTGTTCCGCCGCTGATATCATTATTCTGGGCTTGGAAGTCATGACAAAATGTGAGAGTCTTTTAAAATTGAATTTCAGACGTTATTTGGTATCCTTCCCTGTTTGATATTTCGTTATCGTGAAAATTATAAATGTTCCAAGTTGAGGGGGGGGGGGGATAGCAAGTGAATCGTCTACACCGATTCAACTGCTATCTGGAGGCCACTGAATTCCCTCAAGTTAGAACGGTGTTTTGAGATTGATAGAGCTTTTTTTTTCTGATTCCAGTGATACCAATAACTCAAAATCGTCATATTTTGAGTTGTAACACTATTGAAGCAAGGGTGCGATATATCTTTGGTTAAGGAAAGAGACTCTAAATATTTCGGACATGGTGCTCCAGTAAATGGCCTAGGAAAAGAAATTGTAGCTTCAGTTTCACGATTTATGAGGAAAAAAAAGTTTTATTGATAAAGAACATAAAAGCTATCGGTTGTGATGGCACATCAGTTAACACTGGAAAATCAAATGATGCTATTAGACTTCCAGAAAAGTCTTTAAAACCCTCACTACAAGCCGTGGTCTGTTTTCTTTATTTAATAAATTACCACTTAGAAAGTTAACGGTGGCTCTTGATAGACCGACTACTGGGCAAAATTCTTTTTGTTGACCTATTGGAGAATTCTAACAATATTTCTAAGATCTATCAGTCATGAACTTTAAGAAAATAGAACGCGTTTTACCAGAAGTTGATGTCAAAGAATTAGTCAAAAATACTTCAGGGATGTGTCAAAAGCTGTAATGTCTGGCAAATATTCTCAAAATTTAGCAGAAAGGAACCTGCAAGCTTTTCCCATGCAAGATGGCTTCTTTACAATGTGGAATGGATAACCATTTTGGAGATTTGTATCCAAATACTTGCTGCAATCTATGATCTTAAAAAAATGCTTAGATGCCTGAATAATTTTATGCTGAGATTCGATTGTGAAAAAGCAGAGAGCATAAACCTTTATTATAAATTCTGCTAGTTTATTTAACTATGAACTTGGATCACTAGGTGCGATGTATAGCCTCAAAACTTTGCCATCGTGAGCCATCTTGCATGGGAAAAGCTTGCATTGTTCCTTTCTGCTAAATTTTGAGAATATTTGCCAGACATTACAGCTTTTTACACATCCCATAAGTATTTTTGACTCAATTCTTTGACATCAACTTCTGGTAAAACGCGTTCTATTTTCTTAAAGTTCATGACTGGTAGATCTTAGTGATATTGTTAGAATTCTCCAATCGGTCAACTAAAAGAATTTTGTCCAGTAGTCGGTCTATCAAGAGTCACCGTTAACTTTCTAAGTGGTAATGCATTAAATGAAGAAAACATACCACGGCTTGTAGTGAGGGTTCTAAAGACTTTTCTGGAAGTCTATTAGCATCATTTGATTTTTCAGTGTTAACTGATGTGCCATCACAACCGATAGCTTTTTTGTTCTTTATCAATAAAACTTTTTTTCCCTATAAATCGTAAAACTGAAGCTACAATTTCTTTTTCTGGGGCACCATGTCCGAAATATTTAGAGTCTGTTTCCTCAACCAAAGATATGTTCTTCTGCAATCCTAAAGCAGCTACGCTAGCGGAGCTGTACTTCGTTTACCATCACGGGGACCCCGATAGAACGCGGCCACTGCTTGACGAGTGGCTTAGCTTCTGTTAATAGTTTATATTATTTTACTTTTTACTCCACATAAATCACAGATGATTCCCAGTTTCAAGTGTTAATTCAGTTAGATTCCACATTCATAAACAAGTTTCTAACCAAGCCGCATGGCCTTGTAAAATGCTAGTTTTGATGAAAATTAAGTCAGTTCAGAATAAATGTGGGAGATTTAAATGTTGTTTAATATACTTTTTTTAAACCCAATTTTGTCCTCCGACTTTGCGGTGTGCATTTTTCAACTTGAATTATTTTTAACATTTACTCTTAATATTTAAAAAAAATTAGAAAAAAAATCATATTTTTGAAGAAATTCACAATTTTCAGGCCTCGTGCGGAACACCTAAACAATTTCTGATTAGACTGAACTTTTTTGTGGATTATGTGGGTAGGTAGGGGCAACTTTTTATCAACTTAGTAAATTGAATTTCGGAAAAAAGTTTTTTTCGATACACCCTAAGTGTATAAGTGAGATTTCACTGTATTTGCTTTGACATTATAGGGTATACCGACCAGTGAATGAACAAACACTTTCAGTGAATGGATGCCTCGTATTTTTCCTTAAAAAAGGTTTTGAAACATTTTTCTTAGATGAATCAGCAGAATTAACTCCTTTCTACATATTTACCCAAAGAAAATGACTAGAAAATGCTGCATTTGTTCCCTGGTCGCGGTGTTCATTCACTGGGTCAGGGTACTTCTTTTCGTTTTAACCCCCCCTAAAAGCTGATGCAGAACCATAAAAGCTCTCCAAATTTTTTTTTAACTGCGTATATCATCTGAAGTGTTTTTACTGTCATGTGGCAAATG
Organism: Uloborus plumipes; assembly: GCA_038373865.1. NCBI lineage: Eukaryota > Metazoa > Arthropoda > Arachnida > Araneae > Uloboridae > Uloborus > Uloborus plumipes. Next base: position 94,615 of record JAXGGA010003860.1, read on the forward strand.
TTACTATTTTTTCCGACGCTATGAATTTTTGAAATGGAAAATTTGCTTGTGTTCATTTACTGGTCTGTCTACCCTATATGACCTAGAAGTTATACAATACTGTGTTTTCAATTTAATAATTACCGATTGTTTAGTATTATCCTATCTTATATTATACTGCAAACCTGCGAAATAAAAGTTACTGTTTTCATTAGTTAGTTACAATCAATAGTAAATAATTGTACCAGTATAATCAAACTTTCTTTGTTTACTTCCTCTTTAATATTTTATTACTTTAAATATAGTCCAAATATTGCTCTCCCTAGCGTGCTTAGATTTTATTTCATGGACGTCTAAATTTTTAAAATAAACAGCATTCTCACATAATTTTTTTGTAGTTCAATTACAATTTAGTCATTAATGACTAATTTGTAAGGTGGAAAACTGACAAAAGCAATTAAGTAGGTTTAACGACTGGTGTAATATTGACAATAACTACATAATCCCCATAGTTTTCAAGGAACAGTGGTTGTTAACTTACTTTTATCACAATTTCTGCACACAAAGATATGCCATTTTCTGTCATAGGTGCTTTGGCAAAAGTTTTAAAAATGGTTTTCAGAATTATATTAAGCCAGCTGAAAATATTCCTTTTTATTAAGTTCTGTTTTTGAAACAATTCAAACTAATTCTATAAACATTTGCATTTTCTCATGATTATTTATTTTTATCGCTCTTATATAATAGGTCATTTCACAAAAAAATTGGTAGAATTTCATGAACCCTTAATTTATAAGAAATTTTTAAAGCTTCAAGTACAAATTTTTACGATTTCGAGTGTTATTGAATTTTTATTGATTTTTGTTAATATTCATGAAGTTGAATATTAAAATGCTGTACTAAATTTTATTAAGTTCGAAAAATAAGCTAAATTATAAGTTTCATGCATTTTCAACAAAAATTGTGACGCAAAGAGCATTTTGAAAGCATAAAAAACTTGAAAATTTGTCACTGAGTGAATTATATTTAAAAATTTCACTTAATTACAGATAGAGTTCTAAAATTCTAGAAGTGTAAAACTTTTTCGATTAGTTTTCATTTGAAGCAAAAAAAAAAAAAAAAAAATACTGCACAATACTTTGAAGTCGTCTACTAATGATGTCATGCTTTGAGGGGGAGGGGAGTTCGTTAAATTGTGAGTTTGATAATGGGAGGGAGTTGGTTACAAGAATTGTGACAGCACACATTTTGGCAGAGATAAAAATGTGCTTTTTTTTCTTGTAGCAATGTCTTTGCAAATACAGTGAACTCTCACTTATACGCAGCCTCATTTATGCTCCTTTTTCACTTATACGACGATTTTGAATTGTCCCAGCACATTTCATAGCAAAATAATGATAGTATCATTCGGTTATGCGTCGCTCTAAAAATAAATATTTCACGTATGCGCCGAATTTTCCCTAAAATGTAAAAAATTTAATTTGTTTTCTTTAAAAAATAAGCATTTTTCTTCACTTTTCTCTTAAATCTTTCGCCTTTATTGCTCACGGAAGGCATTTTTTCCCCATGAACTAGAGTTCGGAGAGGGACAATTATCCATTATGCATCGTTTTAGTTAGAACCGTTTG